>NEEE01009325.1:4623-14904 GCA_002278615.1 Pogonus chalceus | reverse complement strand
ATTAGATAAAATAGGTTTATACTCAGTCTAACTGGATAATATACTCGGTCCTAGACAAAGCTAGAAATTGTAGAACGTACTTAGAAAATTGATTATGCATATTCTGTAGTATTTAATTCTTTCAAGAATACAAAAAAGGTAACTTAAAGCCTAAGGTCTTTTAAGACGAAAAGTAAATTGTAATCAAGAAAATTTAAAACCAGTTCTGGAAAGGGCAAAGAATTAAAATATCTTTATACAAAATATATTTCAATTAAAACTATACTGTACAGCTTTTTAAGAAGCTGTTCCAATTTGATTAAATCCTAATAGGAATCTATTTAGGAGTCCATTTAGAACATGGCTTAATTTCTTAAATTACAGAAAACCCTTAGATTGCTAACTTTAACGCGGAGTCTAATTTAATTAATTAACAGACGAAAAAAGTAAATTTCATATAATGTGAAGAAAGTAAAATTTAAAAACACAAACATTTTCTTGAAGACTGCATCTAGCAGAAAATGATTAAAAATAAATAAAAACAAATCTTCTCTTTGATATATTTTTGAGATCAAAGTAAAAATTATTTATAATAGAAACAAATATTTATAATAAATATTTTATTTTTCTGATGAGAGAAAAATATTTATATAGAAGCTTATTTTATAAATTTTAATAAATGTAAGATTTTAATTTATTTAAGAAACACTGCAACAAGCAACCCATTGAAAACAAATGTAATTAAAATTAAAGAATAAATAATCAAAAAATACAAAAACATTTACTTAGATATATTTAATATTTTTAAAAAACTTACGATGATTTCAGACATTTATCAAAACATTTCATTTAAATGAAACAAAATTAGAAGAATCACTAATATTGTTACTTTATTTATTTATTTATTAATTTGTTAAACTTGCATTCCTGTTTTATTATATTCTCACAAGGGAGATACAAATTGTATTTTAAAATAATTTTTAAAATATATCATCAAAATATAACACTTTTAATGACATAAAACAGACAGAAATATTGAAAATAAAATGGTAAATCACAACTTAAAGTGTACCAACATTTTTAGANACACTTTTAATGACATAAAACAGACAGAAATATTGAAAATAAAATGGTAAATCACAACTTAAAGTGTACCAACATTTTTAGAAAAAATCTTTAAGGGGTACACCACAATTTGCTTCAGAAGCAAAAAAGTATTTCGGAAAGCAAATAAAATTTTCTAAATAAATTATAAACCATTTTTAAAGACTAAAAATTGATTTAAATAGACATCAAATTATAAAAATACGTTTACTTTAAAAAAGAAAAAAACTACCTTAAATAATAGCTACAATTTAAGGCCCAAATGAATAGTATAGCTATCTTAAAGTCAAAAAGTCTTACTTTGATTTCTTAAGTAATCTTAGATTCTTAAAGACCAAATTTCTTAACTTAAAGTTAAGGTGACTTAAGGAAATATTTTTGGAATTTTCAGCAGCTTACCAAAATTTTTAAAATTAAATTGAAGAAGACGAAGATTTAAATTTGGCTTTGAATAATTTTTGTTCATTTAGAAGAGATTTTATTAAGTAATGTTTACAACCAAGATGACTTAAACTTAAGTTCAGATAGAAAAGAAAATTTTCTTAAGTAATGACTATAGTTTTAAATTCTTAAATAATGTTATTTCTTTAAAAAACCAAATTTTGGAAGTAAATTTGAGAGGTTTTAAATTTGACTGAGTAGACTTTAGAAGGAAAAAGAATTTTCTTAAGTCATGACTATAGCTTAAGATACTTCTTAAAGACCAAATTAAATTCAAATAATAAATTTAAGGTAACTTTGAACAAAAAAAAGAATTTGCTTAAAGCTTTATTCTTATTAAATATCAAATTTAAGAAGATTAACATTTGGCTTTAGATAATAAACATAAATTATTTTCGTAAATAATGGTTACAGTTTAGTAATTATTTAAGTTAAACTTATATTTGGCTTCGAATATTAAAAATAAGTTTACAAGAGGAAGAAGAGAAAATTTGACTTATTTAAAAAAACAATTTTTATAAGATAAACTCAAGAAAACTGAAAAAAAGCTACTGCTATTCTTGTTTAAGACCAATTTTCTAAACTTAAATTTAAGGAGACTTAAATTCCGATTTTACAACAAAAAAAAAACAGAATATGTTTAAGTAATGAATACAGTTTAATATACTTAAGTACGACTGAAAAGGTTCAAATAACAAAATTAAGTTCTCGTTAGAAAAACTAAATTTCTTAAGTTAGACTTAAGAAAAGTTAAAGTTGGTTTCAAACAATGAAATTAAATTTACAGGAAAAACTAAATACACTAAGATTATGACTCATTTGAAAGCCGGCCTAAATTATAGCAAGTTTTAAATTACAAGAAAATAAAATAAAAAATTATTGCTACAAGCTTAGAGTCGTTAGATAATTTATAAAATGTTTCCAAACAAACCAAATTTAGTGAATCAAACCTCAAATTTTTTTTCTTTTAAACTTAAGGTAACTTTAAGAAAAAAGTTTCTTAAAACTTAAGCAGACTATAATAGTCCTAAGACTCGATATGCGGCAAAAACTTTTTAAGTTTAAAAATTTTTGGCTAATGATCCGAGTCTTGAACTCATCGCTTTTCTCTTTATCGCAATATCGCTAAACACTAATTTCGCTATGGAGCACTCGCTGTACGAAGCTTCCGCTACCACACTCGAAAATATTCTCACCGGACTGACCCTTGCTGACGGATACTGCTATGTTCAATGGTTAATGCAATGTATTAATAATTACCCACGCAAAGTCGGATTGGAGCTCGTTGATGTTATGGTTACGAACCTTGGTTCGTACCCTAATTTAAACAGAGTTCTTTCGACGCTCTATCTTTTTAACATAGACAAGGATAGATTGTTTGCACCGCCTGTTTTAACAGGCGATACGTTCCATGTCCCCCGCAGCATGCGGGGCGAAACGCTGATTACTATTATGAGTAGACACTACGGTGAACTCAGACATATTGGCGGCGACCAGCCTAATGAAATGGCCACTCCTACACCGTTTCTTAACCTCATGAATGCGGAAAGTGCTGACGATGCTGTCTTCAAGAGAGTGGTCGATGAACAACTGAAGATAAAGGACAGCCCACTCAACACCGTTTTTGTAAATGCACTGCACGATCGGATTAAAACCGCGCAAGACTATAGGGGAAGGAATTTGCGCATTAATTATGAACTTAGGGACGACCAGGCATTGAAGATTCTGAATGTTTATAAGGACCTGGAACCATTATTCGGTGGACGGAAACGTCACCACCCTCATGCTATGGCTGCGGCCGTCAGGCAGTGCGATGCGGAGTTACTTATGAGAATGGTTAAGAAGTGTCACTAATATTCATATTGAGTGTCCAATACTTAGTCATAGAGACTCGCAGCGATTTTCTAACACCATCGCTGATCTGTCGTCTAGAAAGGTCTTCACACTCAATCAAATAGAGTTTTTGAAACTACTCATGGATCCTACAACACGGCAGTCTATTTACTGTCAGAATAAAGGACAGGATTGTCCTTATAAAACCCGAGCTTGTGTCTTTCTACATTCGACGTATGATATGTCTCTCCTTGACATATGTAACACGATGAGCCGCAAGGGTTCTATTGTCGGAGCCATTGCGGTCATCTTTAACAGTGAAATGCTCGAAACGCAGAGTGGTTATCTCAAGGATCTGGAGTGTAGATAGGAGATAATACTTGTTAATAATGTCAAACGTATACGCTTCCATTTCGAGAGGGACGCCAGTTTCGGCTATGAGCATGATTATGAATCGTATATATCCCTATTTAGAACACATTTTGCTGTGTCTACTGACAATCAGGGTTATTACTTTGAAAAACTTGACGAGAGGTGCAACGTTGCCTTTATAAAGATTCTTAAGGATCTTACGGGTCATTGTCCGGCGAGTCTTTTGTATAACTGTTACCACCTTACTAACTTTAACGATAAAGTCGTTGTTAATTATTATCTTTGGAATATACATTCATCTAGTGGCAGTAGATACTTTGCTATGAAGGAGCACAACATCGTCGTCGACAGACTATTCCTCGAGGACCTGAAAAGGTTCGCCCTTAGGGCTGCAGAGAACAAATTTACCGCAAATGATATATTTAACGCCGCGTGCGCATTCTTTTCGAAGATTATATTTAACGGTGTAAATATTAGGAGGGATACTAACAAAGAAATGAGTGCTGAGGATTTATACACTCTGTGCTACGCCATATTCATCTGGGCGTATAATCTCAAATATTCCTTGGGATTGGCCACCAAGGAGATACTCCAGGAGATAAGAAATATCCGTAATAAGCAAAGTGGTAATTTCGTGAATGCCACAGTTGATGTGGGTATCTTTTTGATGCTGTTGGTAAGAATATCTACGATTTTCTCTTTTTTGTACTAGTCCTAAGACTCTTATTGCTAAAGAACCCGAACGAGAAAAAAATAAAAAAGACCAAATTTGATAAGTCAAACTCTTAGTCAAAAATTAAGTTAATTTGAAAAAAGAAAAATGACTAAAAAGACCAAAGTTAAACTTAGGAAGACTTGATGTTAGACAATAAATACAAATTCTTCAGAAAAAAAAATAAGGTTTGAAGTTCAGATCATTAAATAATATTTAATTTTTTTTAAAAACTAAACTTAAGTATTAAATTTAGTTTCGGACGATAAATATTAAAATAAAAAACAAATTTTCTTGAGTAAGGCTTACTGCTCTTAAGACTCTTACAGTATATTATACTTAAAGACCAAATTTGTAAGAATCAAACCCCAAAAAGTCTCTTACATTTAACTTCCAAAAATGAACATAAATTCTACTTTTTTGAAAACCAAAAGCAAAGCACAAGACTTAAATTTAACATCGAAAAATTATTTTAAATTTAATTTAAAAAGGTAAAATAACTTTTTATAAGAAATGATCAAAATAAGTATGATACTTTTCTTGAAAACCGAAACTTGTAAGTCATCTTAAAAAGTCTAAAATTTCAGTTCAAATGATGAAAGAAAAGAAAAAAAATCATCTTAAAGAATCAAAATTGTTGTTAAAATCAACTCATAAGAATTTTATATTAATTTACAGAATAAAAAAGGAAAATCTGGCTGATACATTAAATTATTTCATTGTTTGAAAAATGGTACTAAAAAATAAAATACCATAAAGACTTATAAGTACATAAAAAATACCTAACATACTGTAGAAAATTTACAAGTTTTTTTTGAAAAAAATACAAATTCTTTTATTATATTAAAGACCAAACTGGTAGAACCATCAACACATGAAACAAATGAAAATTTTATTCAAAAATTTCAGCTACACAACTTAACAACAAAGATATATCAATCAAATATTTTTATTCAAATAAAAAACAATTTAAAAATAAGAAAATTAAATATTATCAGTACGACTGCTTTGCATTTCTTCATGAAAACTAGAAAGACAAGATTCAAATATCGCAAAAATCGTTGAACGAAAACATTTGGAACCAACGAATATTCAAAAAGTTATAAAAGGAAAATGAATGTCAAGTATTGAAACATAAGAATTTGTTTTTAACGTCCTATGATCATAAGATGTAATAGATATTGAAGAGTAAGTTACAGGACCATGGATTTTATAAATTAATATATTTAACGACAATACATATAAATTCAAAAACAAAAAAAATGATTATTGTACTTCATAGTTATTCTATAAGAAACAGAACTACATTTTGATAATAGTTACATAGCTTGTTTATTAACAATTTTAAAATAAACGCATTTTTCAGTTATATGAAAAAAAAAAGCAAATTAAAAGAATTTGTATTTTCTTGCAAGTTTTTGTTTCTCCAGGATGTAATGTTCAAATTTTAAAATAAAAACCATTTATTTATGCTTCAAAGTTATTTTCAAAATGAAGAAATCAAAAATTTACTAGTTTCTTCCTAAATTATCTTCAAGTATGAATACAAAAAGAAAAAAATTGATATGGAATAAATGCTTATATAATTGAAAATAAATAATAGTAACAAATCTTTAATTATGGATATTCAAAACAAATAGGATTTTCTATTTAAATTATTTTCAAATTTAGATCCAAAACGAAGAAAAACGAAATTGGACATTAAAGAATGTTTTATTGCATGTTTAGATTGTGAAATAAATAAAAGAAAGATCTTTCTAAATTATCTTCAAGTATAGATACAAAAAGAAGAAATTTGGAATAAAATAATTGCTTATATTATCACAACAAATCTTTAATTATGGATGTGCAAAGCAAAGACGATCTTCTTTTCAAATTATCTTCAAATTTAATTTTGGTTTTTATCATGTATTTATGCTTCAAACTGAATAATAAATAGATCTTCAATTATCTTCAAATTAAGACTCAAAAATTCAATAGTTACTTTTTGTCTCAAATGAAAATTGAAAATATGAATAAAATAAGAAGTTTCTTCCTAAAATATCTTCAAGTATAGATACAAAAAGAAGAAAAGTAATATATTTTATTATACATAAAAAATAGAACTTCTTCCTTAATAATCTTCAAATTTAAATCCAAAACGAAGAAAAACAAAGTTGGATAGTTGTTTAAATTGATTAAAAAAAGAAATCAAAAATTGAAAAGTATCTGTATCTCAAAAAAATGAAAAAGTAAATAAAATAAAAAAGTTTATTGCTTATTTTGGTTTCGAAATATATAATCAAAAATTCTTCTTAAAGATGCAAAATGAAGAAAAACCTAATTTAATAGTTTATTTAAACTTCAAAATATTGTAACAGATAAGTTTTTCAAGAATATCTTGAAGTTTAACTTAAAAAAGAAGAAATTAAAAATTGGATACGTGCCTGTATCTCAAATTAAAAAGAAAAATGGAAATAAAATAAAACATTCCATTGCTTGTTTGGACTTCAAAATATATAACATATAAATCTTCTAAATTATCTTCAAATTTAGATCCAAAACGAAGAAATACAAAATGGGATTGTTGTTTATATTTCAACTTAAAATAGGGAATTATATCAACTTTCACAATAAACTTAAAGTATTAATTCTAAAAGAAGAAACAAGATGTAAATATTATAACAAATTTTGTTGACTTCTTAGACTGTGAAATATATAAAATAAAGATCTTTTTAAATTATCTTCAAGTAAAGATACACAAAGAAGAAAAAACTAACAGAAATTGTAGCTTATATTATTGAGAATAAATAATAACTACACATTTTTAATTATGGATATCAATAACAAAAAGGATCTTCTTTTTAAATTATCTTCAAATTTAGATCCAAAACGAAGAAATATGAAATAAGATACTTGTTTATAAATAAACATTATAAAAATTTTATTTTTTGTTCCAACTTTCACAATATTTTTGATGTACAAGTTCAAAAAAAGAAGCAATAAGTATTATAACAAATTTGGTTGACTTCTGAGACTTCTTAGACTGCGAAATATGCAAAAAAAAGATCTACCTAAATTATCTTCAAGTAAAGTTACATAAAGAAGAAAAAACTAACAGAAATTGTAGCTTATATTATTGAGAATAAATAATAACTACAAATTTTTAATTATGGATATCAAAAACAAATAGGATCTTCTTTTTAAATTATCTTCAAATTTAGATCCAAAACGAAGAAATATGAAATAAGATACTTGTTTATAAATAAAATTTATAAAAATTTTATTTTTTGTTCCAACTTTCACAATATTTTTGATGTACAAGTTCAAAAAAAGAAGCAATAAGTATTATAACAAATTTGGTTGACTTCTGAGACTTCTTAGACTGCGAAATATGCAAAATAAAGATCTACCTAAATTATCTTCAAGTAAAGTTACAAAAAGAAGAAAAAACTAACAGAAATTGTAGCTTATATTATTGAGAATAAATAATAACTACAAATTTTTAATTATGGATATCAAAAACAAATAGGATCTTCTTTTTAAATTATCTTCAAATTTAGATCCAAAACGAAGAAATATGAAATAAGATACTTGTTTAGAAATAAAATTTATAAAATTTTATTTCTTGTTTCAACTTCCACAATATTTTTGAAGTACAAGTTCAAAAAAAGAAGCAATAAGTATTATAACAAATTTGGTTGACTTCTGAGACTTCTTAGATTGCGAAATATGTAAAATAAAGATCTACCTAAATTATCTTCAAGTAAAGTTACAAAGAGAAGAAAAAACTAACAGAAATTGTAGCTTATATTATTGAGAATAAATAATAACTACAAATTTTTAATTATGGATATCAAAAACAAATAGGATCTTCTTTTTAAATTATCTTCAAATTTAGATCCAAAACGAAGAAATATGAAATAAGATACTTGTTTATAAATAAAATTTATAAAATTTTATTTCTTGTTTCAACTTCCACAATATTTTTGAAGTACAAGTTCAAAAAAAGAAGCAATATGTATTATAACAAATTTGGTTGACTTCTGAGATTTCTAAGACTGCGAAATATATAAAATATAGATCTTCCTAAATTATTTTCAATAAAGATAAAAAAAGAAGAAAAAAGTAACAGAAATTGTAGCTTATCTTGTTGAGAGTAAATAATAATTACAAATTTTTAATTATGGATATTCAAAACACATAGGATCTTCTATTTATATTCTCCTCAAATTAAGATCCAAAACAAAGAAACACGTAATGAGATAATTGTTTAAAGCTCAACTAAAATTTGTAAAATTTTATTTCTTGTTTCAACAACTTCCTCAAAATTTTTGAAGTACAATTTCAAAAAGAAGAAATACGCATTATAAACGAAGAAAAACAGATAAAACTTCTGCAAAAATTGTCTTCTAACTTCTAGAAATAAAAAGAAAGAAATTCAAAACCATGAATCCAAAAGTGAAAAGTGAACAATATATAGAGTATTTCAGTAAATAAAATTATTTCTTAGAATCCTTGTTTCAATAAATTAGAGGAAACAGAATCTTTTGCAATTGTTTATGAGGAAAAATATTAATTAGGAACTACCAGAAAAAAGTTCAACACCTTTTGGTTTTATTTTAAATACTTGCAGATAAAGTTCCTTCCAAATAAAAATCTTAAGTAATGAATAAATAATATTAAACAAGGAATTAAAGATTTGAAGAAAAAAGAAAACGATTACCTAGGAAGATATATTGATTGTCCTTCATGATTAAAATATGAAATTTTGTAACAATAAAAAATAAATTAATTTATATAGATATTTTTTTAAATATCTTAAGAAACTGTTGCTTTTTTTATTTCATTATTAATAGATAAACTAAAAATAGTTCATCTGAATACTAATTTTAACAATAAGTTTTAAGAAATAAAAAACAAAGTGCATATTCAGAGAAAATGCCTGGAATTTGTAAGATTAATCACAATTATCAACTTCAACTGATCGGATACTTAAATTGTTTTATAAGTTAATCAAATTAATTTTGTTCACAAAAATCTTTTATGTCTAAACAAGAAAAATGTATGATCATTCACCACTGAAGAAAATATAACTTCAACAAACGACAATATTAACAAATTGTACGACAATTTTATCAAAAAGATATTGAATTGTACCTAAAAGTTTTTAGAATCTTCTAGAAGTTTCTGGAAGTTTCTAGAAGCAACTGAAGTTAACAAAAGCTGTTAGAATAGTAGAATACGAATCTGTACAAACCAATAACTTTAAAAATTGTTTAAATATTTTTCTAAAGTTTGGAAGAGGTAGCCAAAATGATCAACAAAAACCAAGAAGAAGAAAGGTCTATTTTATATAAAATATAAATTAATAAAAACTATCTAGAACATTAGACAGTGCTTTAAAAACTCTAGAAAAGCCAGTAATTTAAAAAAACATATCTAGATACATATTCTTAACCATAGAGAAATACAAAAAGAAAATATTTTATAGAAAAAAAATCACCAAATTAATATGACTCCATATATAAACGACATTCTAGAAGAACTCAAAAGGAACTTTTATACAAATTAATAAAAATAATCTATTAAGCTTTTCAATATAAAAATTGCCTTAAAATATTTTATTCATCTCTTAAATAACTTGTGAACTGTAGTACAGCTAGAAGAATAGTTAAGCAATGAATAATATAATTTCTTTTAAGAATAATCCATAAGATTTGTACAGAAAAAAATTTTATACGGAAAATAACTGTAACTGGTTACAAACGAATAGTTTCTTTTTATTTCAAAAAATATAAAAAAATATGAAAAATTGCAGTAAACTTAACAGGCACTTTTGGAGAACAAACTATGAATGA
>NEEE01009312.1:0-10466 GCA_002278615.1 Pogonus chalceus | reverse complement strand
AGTAGAAAGAAAATGGTATATTTGTCTGAAGAGTCATTAAATAAACGACAATAGTTTATGAAAACTAATTTATTATTTTAAAAATCAGCAAAAACATCAATGGTCTATCTATTTTTAGTTTCAGATGATGATGCTGTTTAAAAAACGACGATGCTATTTGCTGTTTATAGTATTTATATTTTTTATTAAAAAAATGTTTAATACTTGAAATTAAGCATGTATTAATTATCTTTAAGTAATGTTTTAATAATAAATTATTTATTATTTCTCATCTAAACTTAAATCTTTCTTCGTCCTTTACTTTTGATTTCAATTTAAGAGTTTGTAAATCTCCTAAACAAATCCCCTAAAAAATGTTTCACCTAGATTTTCCACTAGGCCGTCTAGATTCCACTAAATTTAGGGGGAAATCCCCCAACCTGGTAACACTGTGGGGGCCTATTCTAATTCATTTGGCGACACTAAAAATTGCCTAGTGGAACCGCTCTCTGAAGTTATAATTTTAGTTATACCCTAAACATTTGTTAGCACTTCAATCGCACTTGTGTTTGTTGTGCAACCTGTGACGTCAATGGAGAAGCCATGACAGTTTACGCGTTTTAGTGACGAAATTTGAAATTGTTTATAAAAATGTAAAATAATCAATGAAAATATAAATTTTTAACTGAAATATTAATATTTGATGATAAAATAGCCCTAAGACACAGTATAAACCACTTTCAAAAAAATTGTCCACTACCCTATTATTTTGAATAAGTTAAGAGAATATATCATGGTATGTAATTTTTAACGGTTGTTAAAACTATTAGTCACAATGATTATTCTAATTGATGACTTATTGTACAGCGCCTGACGAAGTATCAATGAATGATACGAAATGTTGCGAATGATAATCCGTTCTTAATTATCTTTTCTAATCCTTTATCCTCATATCACAATAATTATATAATTATTGAAATTGCAATGAAAATTATATTGGGAACATAAGTTATTTATTGTTTAATTCATAAACAATTTTTATTTAAATTTTGTATGAGAATGCATTTTTTTAAATTGCAGAAAAAATTTTGTCTAATTAAAAATATGTTTTGACAATATATTTTTTTGAATTTATTAGATAAACAAATAGATTTATTCCTCATATTATTAATTTCCGTCTTTTACTTGATTTTAAGTTTTTGCCTTTTTTATTGGTCATTCTCGGCCAGCAACATTTACATTATTTGAAATGTTTTTTAAGTATATATAAATAAAATATATACTTGAAAAAATAACATTAATAAAATATCATATCTAAAAACAACATTCAATCTAATTATAAACAAGTTTGTTATTTTGTTTATGAATATTGCCGTCATCTTTTTACGAGGGCGATTCTAATTGGCCCTTTCTTATCAGTATATCACCCGTCTCCGAATCAGCACGCTCTACATTAAATGCATTAAAAAATTGTTTACTTGTATAATTATTTTCTTCAGTTTACGACTCACTGCATAGACGAACTGACATTACTCGGTGTTTAGTTTGGTGTAGTAGAAGAGGATTTTTCGGAGAATTTTAGTGAAATCTGGTGAATTTCCGTGGACATTTGTTTGCGGGCATTCAGGAGCGAGATTGTAAGAAGATTTGGATGTATACACCGCATTTGACATAACTTTTCACATACCATTTCACTCCGTTCGCCATTTAATATTTTACATCGCTTTATTGACAGTACTAACACCGCTTTTTGAGTAATATACTAATTATTGAGAATGGTTTTTGGTGTTAGACAAGCAAAGAAAAGAACCCATAGTTTCTCGAAACGGTGGCATGAAGACATTCGTTACAAAGATTGGATTGCTGAAGTTGCTGGCAATGAGACTGTGTTTTATTGCAAGTTCTGTGACAATCAATATTCTGCTAACTCCTCGCATGTGCTCAGACATGCACAATCTTTGTCCCATAACAAATTTGTCGATGACGGTGAAACTCAAGAAGAGCGCAAAATAAAATTCTTGCATAAGTATCTAGAAGTTGATTCTTTTAAGCCATTGTTGCAAAAAGTTACGGATAATCTGTACGTTTGCTATTGCAACGTTTGCAGAACTCAATTTTCTTGTGAGTTGTCGCAAACTTAACGGCATAAGGATAGGGCTTCGCACATTAAAAACTTTGATGTGGCGAATGTTGAGGAGCAAAGTTCTGAAGAAACATCACGTCTGACTTTTGACGATCGCGTGACATTTGCCGATTTACTAAACTGATTGCGGAAAATAGCATTCTCTTTCACAAACCAGACGCGATTTTGGACTTCTTCAAACAGTTTAGCAGTGATCCCCATGTTTTGCAGAAAATGTCAATAGGCCGCACAAAATGTACAAATGTTGTATCAAATATTCTTACAACGACAGCTAGAGCGCAGACGGTTGACGCAATACGCAACACCAAGATTTCAGTTCTTGCTGCCTAAACTTCAGAAATAACGAATAATAAATGGATGAATTTTCTTGTTCGTTATATTGAACCGCAGATATTGGATATCCGTATGGAATTAGTCGATTTAATTGACCTGAACGCCACAAATAAATGCGAGGAAAAAATATCCATTGCTTTTAAATCGGATATGTGGAAGCACCAAATACCATTTGAAAACATTACTGCATTGTCTTGCGACAATACTGCAGTGATGGTTGGTAAGAATTTCTCATTCAAAACTAAACTTTCCGGTTTTTGTTACGACAAACTATTAACTTTGCCCTGCCCATGCTACTCGAGCGCATTAATTGCCGATGCCGCTTGTAAAAAACTGCCTGAGTATTGCGAAAATTTCATGAGTAAAGTGCCTTGCTTCATATATAACTCTCCTAACCGCGCAGCAACTTTTTGGTCCATACAGAAAGCTTTTTCAATTTCAAGCAGGAAAATCGCTAGATTCTGAGAAACTCGTTGGTTAACTCGCAATTCTTGCGTTACGGCTATTTTGGATACCTAGGATATTCTTTTCCAGTATCTACAAGATTTGATTCTTATTGATAAAACCAAGTCTGCGATTACGTTGATAGAGTTGATGGAGAATCCCTAGCTGAAAGATTATTTCCTATTTTTGAAGTACATATTTAATCTTTTCAACAGTGTTAACGTCTTTTTCCAAGCATCTGAATTTCGAATAAATTTTTTGAAAATAGCTTTCACAGGGTGTTCTGCAAAACTTTCTGAAAGCACCGCTTTTGAAGTACATGGAATCTGCCCGAAATATCATATTCACTTCAAACTCAAACATTTGAATGATTTGAATGATATTGATTTTGGCAAAGAATGTTTAATTTACCTCCTAGATCTGGCTGAAATAACCAGAGCGACATCGCAAAATCCATTCAACAAACATGCTTACAGTTTTACATCGCAGCAGCTGAAAAAGTTCGTAATTGATTACTTATTGATGATGAATTCCAAAGCAAACTGCGCGTTTTTGATGCTGAAACTGCATTGTTTAATCAGGACTGGAGCACTCGTTTACCGAAGTACTATCTGTAGAACATTCGGCAGAATCGGCCGCGTTCGAAGCAGAATGGCTAAACTTATTCTGTCACTTTGCTGACAATGCAAAAAAACAGCTGTCTGCGTGGACTTTTGGCGTCATGTGGAAAAAGATTGGATTGACAATGGATATCGAAGGAAATTAAAAATATCCAACTTTGCAATAATAGCTCGCCGCGGTTATATCTTTACTGAATTCTAATGCAGATTCTTAAAGATCACTTTCTATGCTTCCTAATGTTAAAAACAGAAAACGTGTTTGACTTTCTGCGGTTATTGTATTTGCATTATGAAAACCGCTTTGCGCGATAGAAACGAGTCAGCTCAGTCTTTTACCATTCATTTATCTCACATTGCCCTAATGCATCAGAAACATTATATAAATCTAATGCAGTCTTAAAACAGAGTTCTGTTACGCGCTGTTGATCCCGAAGAAGCATATAAGCTCTGATCCTTCCCAAATTGGTGCAAATATTAAAACAAATATAGAAATAATAAAAAAATCAAAATTAAAAAAAAAAAAAAAATTAAACAAAACAAAAAACTCATCTTATGCTTTCTGCGCCACATTTTCATGCACTTTGTTTGAAATTATTTATGATTATCAAAATGCAATATATTTATATAAAATAAATGTATTCATATTTGTAAAAACATATTTGTAGCTTTTTTTCTGATGACCAATAAAAACGACAAAAATATAAAATCAAGTAAAAAAACGGAAATTACTAATATAAGGAATTAATCTGTTTGTTTATCTAATTAATTAAAAAAATATTTTGTCAAAACATAATTTTATTTAGACAATTTTTTTTTCTTCTACAATTTAAAAAAATTAAACAAACGATTTTTTAAATGCATTCTCATATAAAATTTCAATAAAAATTATTTATGAAATAAACAATTAATAACTTGTGTGCCCAATATTATTCCCATTTCAATTTAAATATAATTTTTATGATTTCTATATTTAAAAATTTCAAATCTCCCGCGACCGAATCACTTAGAGCCGAGAGATAAGAGTGCCAGGCAGCCGTGGCTGGGTATTCCGAGCGGTAGGCAGGCAGGGAGCAATGGAGCCCGATCCTCACCCTGACATCACTGACTGGAACCGTTGAGAAGTGTTGTCAACGCACAATAGAATACTTATAGAAATTAATTTGAAAAATTTCTTAATTTTTTTTTAATATAAATGTAACAAAATATTTTAAAGTATGTTAGAAAAGTGGAGAATTCCAAAACAAAATTTGCACTGCATGGTATGACATATCTAATAGGAAAAGTCCTTGTGCTTTATCTGAAATAAATATTATCGACTGTACAGCACATTAGTTGCTTCTGTGATCAAAAAAACTATTTAAAAAGTAGATACAATCTCCATATTACCTATAAAATGTAGGAAAATTGCATCAAAATTCAACCATTCTACAATGGCAAAGTAATTGTTCGACTCAATCAACACATTTTAAAAGACTCACCGATACGCTGAAATTCTAGTAAGTATATATTAAAAAGACTTGATTACATCAAGATTTCGCTATCGCTTTATTTTTAAAATAATAAAATAGAACAGCTTCATGGCGAAGAATGGTTTTTAATTCAGGGATCCATAAGAGTACTTAAGGATCTAGAGAATACCACAAAAAAGTTAGGCTCACAAAATGCCTGTGTATCCGATGCAATTCTTCTAGTACGAGCATTAAATAAAGTATTTGACGAGACTTAAATTTCTGCAAATAGTGTCCTAACATCAGTACATCCGCCTTTTTTTGTTTTATGTCCTCTTTGAAAAATTAAATAAATGAATGTCCTGAAACTGACATAAAAACATTGTTTCAAATAACTGCCTTTTTAGACCCACGGTACAAACATAAATTGGCCAGTGACTTTCTCATCAAATAAATAAAGCAGAAATTACTTACAGCTTCAGAAACTAAAGTAAATATCACAACAACTACAACTAGAACAGATAAACCAATCTTGTTAGAAAAGAAAATTACACTAGCATTTATCTCTTTAAAAGAAAGAGTAATGGAAAATGTCATATAAGTAATAAAACAATTTTTTGTTAGATAATCGACCCAATCCATATTTAAAAAAAATTGATTTCGCTATTAATAAAAACGAGTATATGTATATTTGGAAAAAGAAATTTAAAATGACGAATTACTGAACGTAAAAGAAGACTTAACTCTAATGGCTGTTACAATGAACAGCGATTGGAAAATATCACCAGCTTTTTTTTTTATAAATTCGCAAAGAAGTGCAGATAAAGCAAATTTGGTTAAGCAAGCACTTATTATGTTGCAGAAAACCAAAGTTATTATAATATCAGTTACGTGTGACGATCCTAGTGTAAACTTCTCCTTGATGGAAAAATTGAAATCTTAAACAGATCATTTAGCTTCAAATTAATTACTTAATATTTCTTATATTCTTTAGATCCAAATTCGAATGTTTTTATAATTATCGAGGCATGTAACATGATAAAGCTTTTATGAAACAACGGAGCTACCTCGGGTCAATTCAGAGATGCAGACGGAAATGCTACGTGCTGGTTTTTCTTCCCAGAAATGATGATGGTATCAATTTAAGACCAAAATTAAGAGATATTATAGAAACATATGAACTAGATAGCATTATATATTAAAGGTAAACTGGCTACAACCTAAAACAACAGCTAACTTTATAGTGTTGAAGAACAACCTATTCGACTTTCTTAACTCAGTATACTCTTAACCAAAATAGTATGCTAGGTAAGATTATCAGCCCATCACCGTTTTTGAAATGATTATTTGTCAACGTTAAAAATGTTTCCTGTATCCTTTGGGTTCTAGAGCATATGGGAAATATCTGGCCTCCAGAGAGGGATACTTTATAACGACTCGGTTTAACAATAACATTCCGTGGAAACAGTTTTCGTGCGCTACACGGGATTGGTATTTTCTTCAATTGTATTATAAACAATGTCCGGATATAACAATACACACCTAATATAGAAACGTCGAATAAGCAGCTCATCTAACATCAAAAACCGCACGACAGCTACAAGACAAGACATCAGACTAAACCAGGGCGGCTAGAAGGTTTCGAGCTCCTTCTCCAACCTCTCCTACGAAAGCAGACAGTGACGTTGCGGCCGATATATTTACCGACTGATATTGACAGGAAATATTTAATCTAAAAGAAAACGACAAATGAGAAAGCCGATATTCGTTCCCATATAAGAAATCTGAACATTGCTGATGTGGATATAGCATTAAACGAGCTAACCCTCACCAACAGAGAGGAATATATGAACCAGATCCATGACATTACTACAAAATTGATTGACTGCTTATCCAAACCGGGTGAAGATAAATACATCTGGGTCAAACGCTAAGAGTAAGTTTAAAAGTAATAATGACCGTACAATGTGACTAAGACCAAATAATAATAGAAGACGGTAACAATACGCGAGGACCCAGGACATATTCGAAAAATGCTCAAAACATCTAGCGCACGGCATTATTTCCAACACATTAAATTATGTCAAAATGGGTGCCAACATGGAATCACCTTCGTTGGAGCAGTTAGTTCCCTTTACAACTGTGAAAAACCAAGGACTGATACTTAGGATACGACTGGCGAGCCTACCCCTATGTCAGCCTTAATTCCTGATATCACTAAGAATTAAAATTATAGCCACAGTGATCAATTTTTCTCATAGGAGTCATAAGAATCTATACCGAGGCATGATATGTATACAGGACAACAACAATTCCCCAAAGAGGAAAAAGATGTATGCGAAGCGGTCGATTGCAGATCTATAACTATTTGCACGCACAGATCTTTTCGGGTCTTCTAAACAACCGAATTAAAACAAAAGTCTCTACTATCGAGGCACAACGTGGTTTCGTGCCCCATCAATAACTTCATTCTTTGTAAAGAAATCAAAAAAATGAATAAAAACGAGAGTGGATGAATCACACAAATGTATATAAAAGCCTTGAATATTATAAGTTTAAGTTACTTTTTATTTAAAAGCACAAGTGGAATTTGTCAAAAGTATAGTCACAAATAAAAGTCGTTGTAAGTAGTATGTATACCCACTTTGGCAACTGGTATGTGTCACTCAAATGTAATTAAGTCGCACCAGTAATGAAAATTTAATTCGGTCAGCAGAAGAATATGAATAACAAATTGAAAAGTTGAAGAAATTTGTATGAACTTAGTCTTAAAATCTAATTAAATCATTAGAAAAAAGGAATAAAAAATTAGAAACATTAGTAAATTTCCAAGAACTTTGTCTTAGAATTTCGAAAAGTGATAATGAAACAGTGATCAGCTCTTAAAGCTATTATAATTAAATATTCGAGCATAATAGTATACTTCAGAGTGTCTGAATTACATAAGTGCATATTTTGGATAGTATGTGGAGCCTAATTATTCCATTGAACTAATTAAATAATTGAAAAAATTTCCAATAATATCGAAAGAACTTGAGCAGTTAAAGGAGCCACCTGAAAATAATTAAGAAATAATTAAAAGCAAATTACTAAGACGAAAATGAAAACTTTAATATTAGTATTATTATGAAAATTTTTAGCTTGCCTTACAAACTATAAACGTGAAAATACTTATTCCTTATTCAGTATACTGTACATCACTGCATAAACATCAAAAACATTATCTTCAAACATGTCGCAAATCGTAGAGAATAGTTTATTTGCATTATCACCATCAACGTCTTTAACAGCAGGTGAGAAAACGATTGCAGGAATGCAGCCTGAGTACTACTATAAGTATATAATCTAAAGAAGAATTAGATGAAATGCTATGAGAACAGAAGTTAATATACACAAAACATGAGGAGGAAGATGAAATAATGTTGGAAGGAGATACAATTCTGCAGAGAGCAACCTGCGAAATCGATCTTCTTTTAGGAAACACGACAGTTGTTGATTTCCCGATTCCTATTAAAGAAAGCATGCATGTTCACACGAGACCGTTGGACGTAAAAAGGAGGATATTTGTAGCAATAGGTATAGATCCTATTTCTACATTACATACATCAGAAAGAATTTATGATGTTTTTAGAAAAAGCTATTTAGAAATTTCTAACCACAATCAATTTATAAGGGGCCTAAAGAGAATTAATTTTAAAAAAAAAATGTGATCAGACGAAGATGGACCGAATAAAAAAGTGTTTGGAGAAGAGTTAAGTGTACTTCCTGCTGAACAATTAAAATGTAGATTTAAGACCAAGTTTTTAATTTTAAGTAAAATTGTAGTAAATAGACACATAAGTTTAGAAAATACGGTATATAGTCATGCAATAATATACGTTGTAACCTATAGAAACATAAATAATAATTACAAAAAAATATTACATGATATACTCGAATTTTTTAAGGCCATCGGTATGAACTACGAACACCTAAGAGCGTGTATTTATTTCTTACATGTTAGTATGCATAAGTGGAGGATAGATAGAATATCTATATGTATATCGGGTTTTCGCCATTTCAGAATTAAGTAAATACATTCTCTGCTAGTTGATCTTTATTTTGCTCAAAACGCAATTTGTGTAATGTATGATGGAAATGTATCATACATTTAAGTATACACATAGGAGTACGACGAAATTTATCCCATATTTTCAATATATTCTGTAATTGTTTTTTGGTTTTCAGTGTTTATTTGGTTAGCTATATTTTACTTCGTTTTGAGAGATTTTGTGTATATTTGTTTAAATATGTGTTACTGCTTCTTTAAAGTATGTAACTCTTTATTTTGATTTTTTAAATCACACAAACAGTCTTTTTAAAGACTACATTACCTAGCTTTTTCACTATATTTTTATTTCGTTTTGTTTAATTTTGTGTTACTGCTTCTTTAAAGTATGCAATTCTTTAGTTTGATTTTTTAAATCACACAAACAGTATTTTTAAAGACTACATTACCTAGCTTTTTAAAGTTTGGTTTTATTTTGTTTGGTATTTATTTTGTTACTAAAATCAAAGTTAAATATGAGTAAAAATACAAAACTTTGAGAAACCAATCTCATGAAGTAATTTTTAATGTTCGTGAATATTTACAACGTGAATGTGAAAATAATAGACCTCTTTGAAATATTGAATAATTCAATCAGGTGTGTAATTTCAATATTTCTTTCTATTGCTTGTACTAAAATAATGTCTTTATTGATCTTAAAGCGTCGCAGATACTGTGAAGATATCTAAAAAATGTATAATCAGAGTTCTAAAACCAGTGCGCGAATTCTGTAAAAATAATGAAGCGAATAATTCGCCGGGTAAAAAGAGATCACGAATGAAACATGCAACTAAGAATCTTTGTTATTTGAAAAAAGAAACAATCAAACGAACAATGTATAAAATGTATGCTAAAAAATAACACGTTACTTTGTCTTCTCTTTTAAAATTGTAAAAAGAGAGAGATTTGTATCATTTTTCAATATCCAGCTTGAGAAACTTTTAACTCATATTTGAGTACAAGAAAGATAATAACAGGAGAGCACTTGTGGAACAAACACATATAAGATTAGCACGTTTAAAATTTTTGAAAGACTATCGTTCAAACTATGTTAATAAAGATTTGGATCCCCGAGTCGAAATATATGCCCTCATTTCAACTTCAAGAACTTCACACAATATCAATTTAACCGCCTTAACAGCGTTTGAACCTCAAATTAAAATCTTCGAAACTAACTTACGAAGAATACGAATTATTACATGAAATTAATAAAACGAAAAAATTCTTAAATTCACACAAAGATAAAATTATAATTGTTAAAGCTGACAAAGGTTCAAAAACGGTAATAATGAATCATATTGATTATGTCAACAAAGCAACTGAAATATTAAACGATACAACCACTTACTTAAAATTAATTAAATCCCCAACTTCAGCCTTAGATACAAAAGTAAAAAAAATATTTTTTTTTT
>NEEE01009277.1:14309-33966 GCA_002278615.1 Pogonus chalceus | reverse complement strand
ATCAACAGTATTGTCTTCTTTTGTAGCAGTCGGCTCTGAATCAGTTTTATTTTCGGATTTTTTAAACTCATTTTTACGTTCTTCCCTTCTTTCACTGTATTTTTTAACTTTTTTTTCTATTATTTTATCTTCTCGTTCCTCCTTTCTGTGTCTAATTATATTTTCTTCTCTTCTACTATTTTTATATTCTGTTCTTCGTGGTTCTTTTTCCAAGTAATTTGTATTTCTTTGCCTTATTTTTGAAGGAGATTTTCTATCGATTGAACTATGAATATTTTTGCTAGAAATATACGAAGTTCTTTTGTCGGGATATTCTCTTTCTCTGTAGCTTGGTTTCCCTGATTTACTTTTATAGTCATCTAATTTTCTGTCTTTTAATTTAACATTTGAATCTGGATTATGCTCGTCTATAATATCTAAATTAGTCAATTTTGATGGTATTTTTCTTGTACTTGAAGTGTAGCTTTTTTCTCGTCCTTTCCGTTCTTCATCTTTCATTCGCTTTCTTTCAAATTCTCTTCTTTTACGTTCTTCTCTTTTTTCTTCTTTAATTTTTTGTCTATCTATTCTTCGTTGTTTGATATATTCTAATAATGGCGTATTTGTAATTTCTTTTTTGTCATCAAGTGTTGGTTGAAAACAATATTCTGGTTTTTCTTCATTTTCAGTTGTTACTTCGTTTAAGGATTCAACAAATTCTGTATAAACTGGATCACTTTCAATTGTTCCGCATTTTGGATCAGGTCTTTTGTTTCGCTTTTTCGGGATTCGAGAAAATGGTGCAAATTCAACTACTGCAGCGTACTCATTTCCTTTCGAATCCAAAAATACATAATTATCAAATTTTTCTTTAAAAATAAATATATCGGTCGCATTTTTAAAATTAATATATGCTCTAGAAAACGCATTTTCTCCAAGTGACATATCAGCTCGTACGAAATACATATAATCATAATCTGGTAATGGGGACACCTGATTTAAAAATGTTTCTTTAGACATGGAAGGTGGCAAACGCCGAACTACTATTTTGGTTAGATGTTTTTCTTTTCGTTCTTGTTTTGCATTTCCATCAACAGATGAATCCGAATTACAATCACTGTTATCTGTTTCGGATAGGGCCATTATTATATTAAAAACAATTAACAATTTGAGCAAAGTTCAACTACATTAATAATGCATTTTTATTGAATATATATTTATATTTTTCACTTTTTCTCATCTATAACACATTATTTCAATATTTTATATTTGCTATGTGGAATCTACCTGAACAAACTAGTTACTTTTTGGTTAACTTTTTGACAGTTGCCAAATTGTCAGTTGTCAAATGCACGTGTTGAGAATTTTGGTAATTTGTAGTGTACAAAATATAAAATGTTTGCCGAAATTAAAGGAACAAAATTCGATATGAATAATATAAAAAAGATTTTGATACGTGAAAATCAATTTGTAAAAAATTTGTTATCAATTTTACCCATTCCTTCTTCTGCCCTACCAGGTAATGATTATATAAAAAATGTATTTGTACACAAACTAATATGTTACTTTTTTCAGGTGAAGATGAGGAGGAGCTTATTAAACATCCAATGAAAATGAACGGTCAACATGAAAAAAGTCGAGCTCGAAGCTTAACAGAACTTCAGGAAAGATTAAAAACTTTTCAGTCTAAAAAATTAAATTACAAAGATAAGTTATTAAAAAAGGGATTAAAAAATAGATTAAAGAAAAAAACTAGACAAGAAGAACGAAATTTAAAACAGAAACTGGTTCGTATGCAAAAAACTAAAGGACCAGGAATAAAAAATGAATCAAGTAATAGTAGTGAAGAAAATACCTCAAATGCAACGAATTCCAAACCAGTATTTAACCGAGAAGGAAAAATGGTATTTTCTAAATTTGATTTTACCGGATTAGGCACACAAAAAAATGAAAAAAAAGTTGAAAAAGATCCTAAAAAAATATTAAAAAATCTTGAAAAACAAAAGGCTAAATTAGTTGAATTAGAAGAAAAAGGAGAAAAGGATAAAGCAATAGAAGTAAAACAGAAACTAGCATGGAAAGCAGCTTTAGCGAAATCGGAAGGTGAGAAGGTTAAAGATGATCCGATTTTATTAAAGAAGACTATTAAGAAAAAAGAGCAGCAACGTAAAGGAAGTTCAAAGAAATGGCAAGAAAGACAAGAGGGAGTAAAGAAAGCACAGGAAATTCGACAACAAAAGCGAACCGAAAATCTTGATAAAAGGAAGAAAGACAAAAAAATGAAAAAAATGAAGCGGGCTGTTAAAAAAGGAAAAATTATTCCTGGATTTTAAATTTAATTTTAAATTTTGTAATTTTAAAGATTTATACTACAACTATATTAAATAAATATCAAATAAGTTCCAATGTTTAGAAGATCTTTACTTTAAAGGTAAGTCATTATTTTGTGATATTTACTAGAAGTAATTTATCAATGTTGGTATTTTGTAAATGAAATAAAACAAATGACAATAAATAAATTGATTAAAATCACGTTTTATTAATAATGACTAGATGACATAGTCAAATTATAAAATAATGTTAGTGCTATAAAATAAAAATGTGCATACCCCAAACAATTATACAGTTATAAAATTTTGAATTTTTCACAACAAATTATATATAAACATCTTTATATAACTAATCTAATATACAAACAAAAACATTTAGTCATTTATATCAGTAAAAAATATTCACACATATAACTAAACTACATCAGAATATTCTGATATTATATTAAGTACAAAAATATCAATATACATTGATAACATTAATTTACAATCATTGATTTTATACAATGTATGTAATACTTAAATATTATTATAAAAATATAAATACGTTTCAACTACTGACCACAATAGTTATTATTCAGTCGAAAGAAGATATTTAGCAAAAGATGTAATTTTAAAATACCTTAAAATAATATTTATTTATTTTTTTCTTTCAAATTAAAAAATATATCTCTTAATTTCTGATTTATTGTTATTTTTAAAAAATTAATCGACCAAATTATGTCATACAAGGAAAAAATTGATTAAATATATTTAAATTTTGAATGATGTATCCTTTTCAAGTTCTTAAAATTATAAAAAAAAGATTACAAAAGATAAT
Source organism: Pogonus chalceus (assembly GCA_002278615.1). Lineage (NCBI taxonomy): Eukaryota > Metazoa > Arthropoda > Insecta > Coleoptera > Carabidae > Pogonus > Pogonus chalceus. The sequence goes on along the minus strand of NEEE01009277.1, from coordinate 30,837 downwards.
GTATATCTTTTACCTGGAATTCTGATGAAAAAAAATGATGATTCATTTAATCGTCATTTTTTCGTTATTATTTTTCTTTGTCTGTCATTAATTGGTCGACTAATTCTAAAAAATTTACCGTTAAAAAAACCGCAATAAAATAAAATAACATCTATTCAAAAATATTTCTATTTATTTCTAAAAATCCTTCACGCGTCTTTCGACTAATCGTGGCAGTGAGTTTTTTTATCACATTTTGTTTATTTGGAAGCACTTTAGATCGTAAGATCTTCCCAATCTTCCAATTGCCTTGGAGAAATTGTAATTTGCAATGTTGTTATTGCGGACAATCTGTCATGAGATCTAGGTGTTAATGGGTTATTAGTAAGGTCCACTATTTCCAATGATGGGGCTGCTTCTAATCGTTCAACTTCAACATCTGTAATTGTAAAAAAAAAAAATTGTATTAGTAACATTTGTTGTTTATAAACAATATTTTTTATCTTAATTTTGTGTTTGTAAAGTATAAAGCAAAATATTTTAATCATAATAACAGTTTTGCGGTAAAATTTAATTTTAAATGATTCTTACCAAGGATATGATTGTTGCTAGCATTAAGTTGTTGTAACTTGGGTATCCTATAGACAGAATCAGGTAAGGCAATATAAGCATTATGTGATATATCTAGCCTTTGCAATGATCCAAGATCAGCAATTTCATCAGGCAATTTAGACATTTGATTATGTGATAAATTTAAATCTGTGATCAAACTAAATTTAACTGCAAACTTTGGTGGAATTTTTGTTATTACATTTCCGCTTAAATCACATGATTTAAGTTCGGTGTGTCTCATTAGATGGTAAACTGCATCAGGAACTTGCATCAACTGGCATTCGGATAAATCTAAAATAAAATAATAATAATTAAATTTTTATTCAATTCTCATACATTATTTGAATAGAAATTACGTGTTAAATAATATCGAATAAAACTGAAAGTTATTGTTTAATATATTATATAAACAGTAGAATTTATTATTTATATATTACATGAATTACTTAATTTATTTTCACATCGAAATAATTTTACCGAAATCGCAATGTCAGTTATCTGCCATCCGCAACGAATATTTATACTTTCATTGTTAATTTAAATTACAAAAGCAAAGAATTAAAGGTACGTAATTATTTATTACTTCCGTACTCTCATGCATTGCTTCATTTTACAATTCACATTTATAATCAATGGAAAATTTCAACATTTGTATTTTTAATCAAAATTATTTCCTTTTTTAATAATTAGTTTAATAGTATTTAATTATTGTATCATTTAATAACAAAACATATTTTTATATATACTTCGTTAAAAATATTAATATTCAATCAAATTAAAAGAGGTTTATAATTATTCGATCAATTTTATAGAAAATGAGGTCACAAGCGCATCAGGTTTTAACCTACTTTAAATTTACATCATGAATCATCAAACGCAAATCAGCAAAGCATAAAAATAAGTGAAACTTCAGCGTAATTATTTATATAAAAATTTTATGAAATAGATTTATACGCACTCAAATTTTGATTATCTTGTGCTTCTTCGCACCTATGCACTACCCTTGTTACACCAGAAGCCATGATAATGCACACACAACACCTAATCGTCAACTGTTCCGAAATAAACTCTTCATTTGTGCGAGCAAAATGACCGAAAAACCGAATTCACTTGACTTGCGTTTGCATGAAATAAAATACAGGGGTCTAGGCTACTGTACCTATTTATATCTACTTTATATTTAATTTTATACAGTTAGGTGAACATTTTGTTATCTCTTTATTTCATTATAAAACATATTTTATCGTAAATTATCAAAATGTTTATTTTTATCATCGAATTTAAAATTATAATCTATTCTTAGATATAAATTTATTGTTTTTACGAAATATACTTTCTTTTTATATTTAATATTTTAAATTAAACGGAGATAAGTGTGCTATAGATAAAACAAAATAATGAGATGAAAGATAGAGAAAAAGATGGAGCACAATATGGCGACAAGCCGTGCGCATAATCATAAAATTATAGAATTTAAAAAAACTAATTTCATTTTATCGAAACATCTCAAAATGTTTAAGTTTATCCTAATTTAAATTTATAATCTATTCTTAGACATAAGTTTATTGTTTGAACGAAATATGCTTTCATTTTATATTTATTTTTTCGTGTTAAGAAGAGATAAGTGCGCTATAGATACGACAAAAACGTGAGATGAAAGACAGAGAAACAAATAGAGCGCAATATGGCGACGCGCCGTGCGCTTAATCGTAAAATTATAGAATTTAAAGAAGTAATTCAGTTAAAGAAATTAAAAATATTTCGCATTCAACTAAATAAAATATTATTTCCATTGTTTCGATTAAAATAAAAAAGAAAGAAATTACTACATAACAAAGAAATATATTGTTACGATTATAATAAAAATAAAATAAGATCGTTCATTTGTGGATGGCACGGTCAGTGTTTTATTTCCTGGTGAAACTGAAAGTTTATAAAGATTGCGTGTAGTTTTATACTTTCTTAAAACGTTATTCATTTGCAGCTGACGAGTACTAAGCACAAATAATATATACTTTTGTGTTACATACTTTCAATTTCATAGTTATCTCATTAAGTTTTTAATTAATTCATTTACTTGCAATTTAGAATATTGTAAAACAAAATGCATATATGAGTTTTTGTAATAAATTGTAAATTTTAATTTCCGGGTCATCATTTTTCGGAAGTCGCATTTTTAATTATTACAACAGCATAAATTATTATATAATCATTTTAAAGTGAAAAATATTTATCAAATATATAAAATGCGTCTTTTTTTATTGTTATCATTGTCGAAATTTCGAAATATTAATCATAGATTTAGAATAGAAGTACATTAGAAGAGGGAAGTTCAAATTTGATACAAAACACGGAAATATTCAAGGCAAAATTTAGAATCATATGTTTTCCTGCTTTTAATCCATACATAGTATTATTCTGTGCGTATTGACTCTGCACTATGTGTATACGTTCAAACCGACCTTTAGTTTTCCTTATATGAACTTAGTAAGGTGGACAGGTAATCGCAATTTATATTGCTCATTGTTTGAAATGCCTTTTTGTCCACATTTGGTGTTTATACTACAGTTTTTTTGTTTTGTTATTATATTAAAAGAATTTTTTTTATATGTAAAACTTTCTAATCATAATAATAGATAATTTTATACTTTTATCGATATTAATGATCTATTAATTACAATTAACTACTTTCGTTAACCGATTAAGCATTACTTATTTTTATTGTTTTTGTTTTGTTTTCTAATGCAACGCTGTCTAGTTTTATCTTATTTTTATGTATGTATGTTTTGTTTTTGTACGTTTAATTTTTTTAACAATTACTGAATTCATTTATCAATGATATATAGTTGTCATTGGAATAATGATATGTTTATTGTTTGTTTATATTTTTTTTGTGTTTTTGATGCAATTGCGCACCTACCTAAATTATTATTTTCCTGAGCTTCGTTGCATCGTCCCACAACTCGAATGATGGCCCTTCCGGCCAATCGAGTACAAATCATCATTGCACCCATCCGGGGATCACTTTCGTATTCATTGTTGTTTTGAATATCTTCTTGTGATGGGGGACGCATTGTTGTGGAAACAAATAACAAAACTTTTGTTTTTTTGCAAAAAACCACTCAAACTAATTATCCGTCGAATAGAAAAAAATCTAATTCGTAATATTCACTGTATCGAATATTCGATAATTATTTTTTAAATCGACTAGATATCACTTTTGAGTTACACTCACTTCCTGTCAAATGATTGTTGACATTTCAAGCGCGCGGTTTTTATACGCTGTTCTTTGTTTGCAATTTTAAACCCCACTCCGTGCGCACTTGCATATTGCGCATTGAGCGCGATTAACACATGTGCGTTGAAACATATGTAAAGACAAATAATTAAATACAATTTGATTAACGAAAATAAACAAATGTGAAACAATAATTTATTTTACAATTGAAAGTTTATAAAAATTGCAATTATTTAATTTTTTTACCGGAAGTAAATTGGTATAACACGTGTTGGTCTAAAAATATTTTACGGAAATGAGAAAATTATAGAAATATAGTAGATTTTATGCTAGAAAAGACGCAGTTAGATTTTATGTTTTCTGATGGTCTATTTTCATCCTGGCAAGGTTAAAATATTACATTGACGTCCGACTGTTCTTTGTTAAATTTTATATGATTTGAAGATCAATGTCCTTATTTACAGCAGCATGTAAAATCAATAAAAGGATTAAAAAAAAAAGCTATCCGTTAGATTGGAAATAAATTTTTCATGGTAGAACAATAAAGAGTAATATATCCATTGAGAGGAAAAATTTTACGTGTTAATAAACGAGCGGCAGGCTTTTGGCCTCAATATACAGGATATAAAAGATAAATTTGCGTCTTAGTTTGGCCATGTGCAGACGTAAATAGTGTTATTTTTAGAGCAGATTTGGACGCGTGCCACGTTATTCTATGAAAACCTGTGGCCGGGGTCGCACTAAACTGATCCAGAAAACACCCAAATGCGCAGTTTCTCATGGAATTTCCCTTGATGCAAAGTATTTTCATTCTGTCAAAAATCCAAATCGATGGCATCATGAAAACTCGTGATTATTTTGATTAGTTCACAACAAAAATAAAGACGCGCGTCGTTACTGAAAATATTACACTTTTTTATATTTATTTCAATTCTTTGTTCATTGTTTATTTCTTATAATGGAATTTTTTATATGTTTATTTCAAATTTTTAGCAACTTTGCCATTATTTACATTTTCCTTTATTATGATTATAAAATTTAATAATTTTATCGTTCTTTTTTGGTAGTTTAGTTCAACTCAAATCTTAAAAAAACATGTTTCCTATGTTTATTATAATTTATGATCGAATTTTCACTTTAAAGATGTTAATATGTAAAATAATCTTTGGTTATTTTCCGTAAACTATACATTGCGTAATATTTGAATTAAGATTCAAACAAAATTATTCATATCAATAAATAATAGAGTTTTTTAAGAAAATATAAACACTGCAAATATGAAATATATGTCCCAATAAAATGAAGCAATTAAAAATAAATAAACTACATTTTTCCTAAATCAAATAATGTGACACTTATAGCGAAATATTTCCAAGTAAACTAAATACGCAAGTTTTTATAAGTAACATTGACTCATATTTGAAATGTACTGACAATGGAAAACTAAAAAAAAAATAGGGTAACCTATAATAAATTAGTTCGTCAGGTGTCGTAATAATTGCAATTTTATCAGCATTTGTCACCAAGTATTTGTCTGATAAGTTTTTGATGTATCGGTGACGGTAGACGGCAAGGCGACGATCTTTAGGTGAACAACCTTGGAGAGGGGGCTTTGACAGAAAGACGGGAGCTCCCCGAACGTGCAACTAAATAGATAGCCATGTGTTTGAAAATCCTAGACGCCTTTGGGAAAACTTGGCATCACCAGTGAGCTTTGTAATTTTGTGTAACAAAAGAAAATGAAATATTCGAAATATGTATGATGGCGTCTTCTATTATTATTTAAATAATAATAATATATACGTATATTTTAGGATATTCCCATGAAGATAATAAAGGTTAAAATGATTTTAATTGTCTTACTAAACGGGTTAATGATTTATCATATTCTAGGAAATATATATGTACATACTTAAATTACAATAAAAATTTGTTGTTTTATTTATTCAAACATTTTTTTGTAATATAAGCAAATGCAGTTTAATATTTAATTTATTCTCAATGCAGAATTTAAATTAAAAAGATTTAATGAAAATAATTCATAAATAAATATTATATCTTATATTTCTAATGATGGCGAAAATATCAAAATACAAAGTTATTAGATACTTTTAATAAGACTTTATCCATTGTCAGTGTAATAAAATAAAAATTATAGAAACAAAAATTATCTATAATTTGTATTAATTGCAAGACGTTTCAAGAACTCACTCTGTTCCCGTCATCAGTATAAAATACAAAGTTTCCCAAAAGGGTCGGGGTATTTCCGAAGTTTGGAAACCTCTCGAACATTTCAATCGCAAAATTTAATCGTTGAAGATGGTCTGTTGGTTTTAATTCTTGCACAAGCTGAATTTTGTAAGGTTTAAGATACAAATCATTCCTTATAATTCTTTGTAAAGACGATTTTCGAACGTTTAATTTTTGACTCTTTTGGGACAACCTTTATAATACAGCGCAAAAATATAATTTTTAAAAACTGATTAATTTTATTAAGAAAATAATAAGTCTAAAATAAAATACAAAATATACCTTTTCTCTGATTCATACCATTCTTGTATAATTGTCAATCACAGAAGAGTTTATTATGCGCAACTGTGCAGTATTATAATGCATTAGTGTTTAATACGAATGGCTATGCTTCATTTTAAACTTATTGCAGAATTCTACATAATAAATACTTAATGTATATAGCTAATTAACTAAATGGGCGCAAAATATTGTAATTCATTTATGTTAATTTTTTTCTTTTTGATTAATTTCTGATTTAATACATCGTTTAAGAAATTTTTTTCATAATAATAAGAAATAGAATAATTATCATTGTTACTTCAAGGATGGAAGGGCCTCAAAAATATTTAAATGGGTTGTAAAAATATTTTAAACTTTTAAGAGGATAACGTCTACAAAATGCACTATTCTAAAAGAGAACATTTTAACTTATTTTCTCTAAATTTTTAATGAATTTATTGATAGTAAGTATCAATTTAATTTCAACAAATTTAAATGCCATAAATTCATAATAAAAATATAATTAATGTTTCTTATAAGTATATCAAGACAATATTTGAAATAATGTTTATAATCAAATATAAGAAGTACTGAAAGTTTTATGGCAGTAAATTTATTTTTAGGAATGTAAAAAACATGTTTAAATCTAAATATAAAATCATTGTATATTAAAATAGAAAAAAATATTTCTTATTTTTAGCATTCACCCTTATTATAAAAATACTTATTCTTAACACATAGTAACTGTAACAAATCTAAGAAACGTTTTAAGATTTGACTTAAGAATAAATATTTATTAAAAATCAAAATACAAATTGCTTATGTTTATATGAAACAATTATCGTTTACTGTTCATGATCGCCATTTTATAATAATTGTATGTAAATATTTATAAGAAATTATAATATAATTCATATTTATTTATACTAAAACTGCTTATATTTTAAAAATTACTTTTATTGCAATTTTTTGTAGAAAAAAATAAACAAATTATTCAGAAGTATTACCAGGAATTTAGAATTCGGAATAAATATTTGCAAATTTAAAAGTTCTATTTTAAAACGAAGATATTTCATCATAAATTATGTAAAAATTTAAAAAAACTGAAGTTATGAAAATATAAATTTTATTAAATATGTAAACCACATATACAAGTATTTAATTTTAATTCGTTCTAAATGCGCAACATGATTTAATAATTACTACCTATTTCAAGAAAAGTTATAATGAATTTCCGCATTAGTTTAGTGGCTGAGTTTAGAAATTTCTCATTTGGATTTATGCCAAAGAAATTTGGAAATGGAACATACAAAGAAAAGTCAGATGTGTCAAGTTCTGCACTTAGTACGAGTTCGCCAAAATAATACAAAAATAAACAACATTTAATTTTTTCTGACATATATAGTTCAATGTTCTTCAGCGAAGTAATTAACTTATGGTTATTTTTATTTAAAAAAATACTAGAAAATAACCAAAACATTCTTAAAACAATAATAATAATAATTTAAACAAAATACCTAATAATATATTTAATTACTACTTGATTATGCTTTTTAAACTAAAATATATATTTTTTTTTAATTTAAAATACTTTTAATTTATATTATTCGCATGCGTTTATTTGTTTAATATTTTATATAATAACTGCGCAAAATACTTTGCTCTTAACCTAAAATTTAATGTTTTTAAATAAGATAAGAACTTTAATTATATTTTAATCTATATAATTTATTTTGATTGTTTAAGGTATATTTTATTATATTTAAATATATTAAAATATTTAATTAATCAATAAAAAATTAAATATTTATTTCAGGTATTTAAAACAAAACAATATAATGCTTCGTATTTTTAAATAACAGTTACAAATTGCGTGTTACTTAATTTTAGGACAAAACAAAGTATTTTTATTTTTAGTTTAAAATAAAAATATATTTTGCGTTTTCTTTTATAAGTACAATAAATTTTTCAGTAACCTTGCTAGTTAGAGTTTAAAGTTATTTATTGTAATTTACAACATAACGGAAGTATATATGTATGTTCCATTTTATAATATTTGAAAATACAATTCAAGAAAGTTATTTAAAATTCAAGATAAATATTATGAAATTATTTTATTTCTTGCAAAAATACTTTTTAAACTTTTTATTTTCTCCATTAATCAATATAAACAATAATATTTATATATTAAATATATTGAAAAATCGTAACATCAATTAAAAGAAAATTTATTTGGTATCTAAATATCGCTGTAAACATTTGCAAATAATAGAAATAATTTGTCAATACATAAAAAAACAGTAGAAATCAATGTTTTTTGAATCATTTTGAAGGTAATGTATATTTAATAAAATAGGTACATAAATATAATTAAGATTTTTAAATCTCCTATTATGCAGCATGTTAAGTAAAATAGTAATTCTAGTTGCTAATATTTCAAATGATTCTTATGTATCTACATTCAGATAGAACAGGTGTTAAATCTGGGGAATTTACTAGGGACATTTAATAGAATTGTAAAGATGTCAACTGCCAATATTCCGCTGTAACATTTTAGTAGATAATAATATATTTCTACAAATAGAAAACAATACTAGAAATAATAATATAATATTTATATAATTACATTAAGGAAATTTCTACAAATAGTGTTTATATATATAATAATAAGAAATGTAAGTGAAATATTATTTACAAATATATACAGTTACTACGGGTTATGTTCTTTAAATTTGTAAAATGAAAGTGTATAATTAATATTGATTTCAATAATATTTTTAGATGAATATTTTTTTAAATTGTTCTGTATTCATTGTATTATATCGTAGTATTTATGGAATTAATAACATAAAATTGGTAATTTATCAAGTACACCTATAAGTACTTTTGAACATTGATACTAAATATTTATCAGGGTGATGAAAATTATGCAATTATGCATAAAGATTAAAAATGAATTATAAAAAATATTTTCATAAAATAAACTCGTTATAATGAGAAAGCAATTGCACATCTGAAATGCCATTCACAATATGGTATGAGTATAGTAATTAAGCGTGTTTTTATTAGTTTTATAAATTATATTTGAATACAAACGTATAAAAGTGTAAGAGTTTTTTCAAAAATGATTATACGGTACATGATAACTGTCCGTTGCAGGTTGATAGAAAATGCCAGCTACGCAGGCGGAAGATGAGTTGGAAAAGGCTTCTTGCCGTAACCAGTTGTCATTGTCGTTATCGAGACATGGGGCGCCGTCGGGTAAGGGAAGACGTTTAAATTTTAGTTCTACTTTTCTTGACGAGGTTACCGATACAGTATACCCCATTAAACGAAAACTTGACAATAGTTCTGTCCCTGATAACGCAAAAAAACAAAACACTGGTACTAATATGTTGAACGGATATCGTTCATTTGATGTACACAGTCGTACTACAGACGATGGATCACATAATAGTCCCATGCCTGTGGCAACACTATTTAATATGGGCAATACTTGCTATTTAAATAGTGTTTTATACACATTACGATTTGCACCTTCTTTTGTACACAATCTTCACCATTTGGTAGCTGATCTGGCACTGATTCATTCCAAATTAAATCAGACAAAAGCAAAGAGTTCATCTCTAGGCAGAACGATCGGTAGTATTACGGGACCAAGCAGTCGTAGTTCAAGCAGTAAAGATTTATTATCTCTGGGTAATTCTCAGAATGATTTGCATCCGAAAACAAAAATGCAAATAGCAACAGAGAAACTTCATGAATTATATATGTCACTTCATAGTCTAGAAATGAAAGATGGAGTTGAACCTTATCAACCAGCATCATTTTTACAAGCTTTAATTGAAGTTAACTCGCTTTATCAAGGCAATCAGCAACAAGATGCTCATGAACTACTTATATATCTATTAGATATTTTACGGGAAACTTGTGATTTATTAGCGAAACAAGCTGAAAATCAACCCGATTTATTTACGGATTTATTATCAGAAAATTCGCAATCTTCGTCAACATCTACTTTAACTACAAAAGCGCGCGGTGTACGACGCTCGTGGAAAAAGAATAAGGAAATATCTAATAAAAAAAGTGATAAAGGGACTAAGGATAAAATAAAAGAAGAACATGTAAATAATGACTCTTCAAATAATGAAACTGATGAACAATGTCCATTGGAAAATGCAACACCAAATGATAAGTTAACTAAAAAAATAGGTTTTAATTTTGTTTCTGAAGATTTTGGAGGTATTACATTACGTAGAACTAAATGTTTAGAATGTGAATCGATAACAGAACGAAAAGAACCATTTTATGATATTTGTGTACCTGTTTTAGACACAAATTATGATGGCAACGAAAGTGATTTTTATAAACAAGCTTGCGTCACAACAGAGAATTTAAGAGGTGCAAATAAATATTGGTGTGAGCAATGCATTCGATATAATGAGGCCAGGCGAGAAGTTTCCTATGAAAGGTTACCGAACTTATTAGTTTTGCAACTGAAGCGATTTTCAACGTCAGCAAATGGCACTGAGAAAATAAATAATTACATTCCGTCTCCGTTAATTCTTGAGTGTTTTTGTGACAAGTGTTCGGTTCAACCAAACGGACAAAAATTACATAGTTATCAACTTTATGCCGTGATCATGCATGTCGGCTCTACAATGGCTTCCGGCCATTACGTTGCCTATACAAGAGCTTCCGACTATCATTACGAATATGTCAATTGTTGTAGGGATAATTCTAAATTTGTAAATTTTTCCTCTAATTCCTCCGAAAAATCGTTAAATTTCTTAAAATTTTTGAAACCAAAATCATTGAATAGTAATTCAGATAATATAAAATCTAGTTTAAATCATTTAAACGGTAAAAATGGTTCAACCAATGATGTTAGCAGTTGTAAAAGTGTCGATTGTTGTGGGATAAAATTCAATAAATCGATTATTGAAAATATTAATAACACAAATAAGGATGGTAAATTATCTTTAAGAAGTAATGGTGATCATAATAATTATTCCGATGAAGGCCATCTTTGGCTTGAGTGTGACGATGATGTTGTGCGCACATTTTCGACGAAAGAATTTCAGAAACTTCTAAATTGTAAACGGAATTCGCCGGCGACTCCATATTTATTATTTTATTCCAAGATTAAAGAAACAACGCAAGACGAAAATTCTAGTGATTAACCTCATTATTTGTATATAGTATTTAGATAGTTAATTGGTTTTGAAATTGATGATTCACAATTTATTTTTTAATAATTTTTTGCGGTAATTGTAAATATTATTCTCTTTTTTCAGTAAGATATACAAACTGGGCTATTCCAGTAAGCTTTTTTTCAATATTCCTATAATATATTATACAAGTAAGTAAAAATTATATCTTGTATATTAAAATTTATGATTTTATAAGTAATATTTGTATATATTGTATGTAGTGATCTTTATTTTAAATCATAAATTATTGTGTACAAGTTATAAATTTAAATGAATACTGAATAAGGAAATAAAATTGTTAATTTCGATCAAATTAGTGCAAGAAACCACAGTATTAAATTTGTAGTGATTTTGCACTGGTGTTGATCAGTATTGGATAATTATAGTATTGTTAATTATCAACAATGAATATATCAAAGTTAAAGATTTTCAAATCAAATTCAAAATACTCCTTCAAATTTCAATAAAAATAATTTATGAAAATCATATTACTTATTTTATTTATTTATGTCCCTTATAAAAGTATTTAATACTTAATTAAGTATCTACAGTTCTAAATTAATTGAACAATGCAATACAATTTATCGATATTACAATTAATATAATAATATAAAATTTCGTAGCATCTGCAATTAAAAGTCTTTTTGTATTTTAATTTTAATATAAATATCAACAATAATTTTATAACAAATTAATTTAGGAAGTTAAAAACTTAACTTAATCTCTGTATATCACTTATGTTTAAATTCTAATTAATACTGTACATAATGTTTTGTTGTCATCATCTGTTTTTACAATTAATTTTGATGATTATATTTTCTTAACATAGCAAATTTAATTGTTCTTGTTTTTAAATTATATAAATTAGCAGATTTGAGGCAACATACATTTGAACCATTCGCTTCACACAGGTACGTTTGTCTATTTTTTATTTATCGCTATGAAAAGAATAAATTAAATTGATGACACAAACACAAGGCTATAAAAATAATGAATAAATCATGTATCAACAACGTATTAGCTGCTGATGTTTGGCAATTATTTTCTAAATGAATAGTTTGAAGTAAACGGTTGAACAGTGGTGTGTCCGTGTTATTGCAGTCTGTTATATTTTCTCTTTCCTCTGACATAAGTAAATAATCAGTTATTTCCTGTACTTCAGTAGTTGTGATTGTGTTTTCATGTTCGGGATTCCAATTTCCACATTTTGGAAATCCTTTTGGAACAGGGGGTAAGTCTGAATGTTCTCCAATTTTAAAAATAATTGACATGCCAATTTCTGCGTGAAAATCAATATGGCAGTGGAACAACCAATAACCTGTTAATATTTAATATATTTTATTATTAATTTTGTTTTAATTTAATTAATTTTTTCATACATAAAGTTACAATATAAATTATTTCAATTATTTGTTTTGAATTTTAATGTCAAAGTTAAAGAAAATAATAATTAGTTCATTTGTAAAAGAAATTAGCAATGTAATCAGATTTTTGAATTTTGAATTAATTCAAAGTCAATCAATATTCAAAACTCAAGTTGAATATTAACTAACTTTATTATACTTCCCGATTTAAGAGGAAGTTTTACCCGCATAATGAATTTTAGAAGTTAAAAATTTATAAAAAGATATTAAGAGATAATACACTTGGTTATATTAAAAAAATATATTTTTTATTTATTAAACTATATTCAGAAGTGACGAAAAGATAATAGCTCTTGTTTTCTTTTGGTGATAATCCTTCAATAAATACCGAAGTGTTAAAAAAGTATTTATATTTTTTGCAAACATGTTTCAACAAATGTAAACAGATTTAAAACAATAATACCCTCATGAAATTTGAAACCTAATTGCAGAAAATTATATGCTGCTCCTTAAAAAATTAACGCCCAACGTTCTAAATATTTATAGGACAGCATAAATTTATTTTTTTAAGAAATTAAATAATATTAATATTTAAAATAAAAAATGGCACTATATTTTTTCACACTATAATAATCTATACTGTATTTTTTTCATTTAATTTTTCAAAGTAACTCAGGAGAAAAAATGTGAAACTTGACTTTATTTTTCGTTATTGACTTTGTTATATTTACTTTTAAATAATATAGAGTGTATTTTTTAAAATTCCTAATTGAAAAAGCTTTCTATAAGTTATGGTAAGGAATTTTTTGTATACGCATTTATAGTTGATTTGTTATGGTAAGAAAAAAAGGCTGCCCTATAAATATGACACAGGGCTTTAGTGTTATCTAAAATACAGGAAACAGGTCGATGAGTATATGTACTTCTTATATGTATCATGTATTTGATGATACTTATAAACATATTTATTAAACATATTATTTTAGAATAGATTTTTGTATGTGTGTGCATAAATTTATTAGTTGTGCGTTAATGGGTAAATTTCTAAATAAAATAATTTATTTTATAACTATAATAACGTTAAAGGACTTCACTATATTCGAAAACAATAAATCTTTATAAAAAGTTACTTAATTTTACAATCACTTACTAAAATAATAAAATATATAATGAAAAGTGTACCTGGATTGTTAGCATGGAATCTTAAAATGGTAAAACCTCCATCAGGAACAGTAACTGTGTCTTTGATTGGAGCACGATCCAGTTTCCTCTGAATAAGTCCTGCGCGATCCAATTCCTGGACTTCCTCAACTGAAACAGTGGCTCCTAACCGTTCCATCGCTACCACTCTAAACGTATTACCATGCAAATGGAACGGGTGATTTGCATCAAACATTTCTCCTTTGTCAATTAGCACTAATTCGACAACTGAATTCAACGGTACCTTAAAAAATTTGTATGAAAATTCAATTATTTTAAATATATTTAAATTTAACAAGCTACACAAGCGATATAAAACAAATATCTATTCAAGTTGCGATTTTAAACTTACTCGAAGAACATGTGTACATTGACAGAAATCTTCTTTACAATTTTCTACTGTGCTTTCATTACAAAACATTCCTGGTTGAATTAAATCTCGTCCAGGAAGTAATGGAAATGGTTGAAGTTTCATAGAAATATGATTTAATTGTGGTGTTGTTAATTTAAATTTGGAATGACCTGTAAATAGAAAAATAAATTATTATTTTATTTATTTTATAGTCAAAAATATTTACATACCAGCGTAATACTCGTATAATCCTTTCGCATAAAAATGAGGATTAGAAATATTATAAAAATCATATGATATATAAAATTGCATATCTGGTTTTTCTTTAAGACTTATATCATTTGCCCGTGTTGTATTTAATTCTACAATATTTATAGAATCATTATTATTACTTCTTCCTGTATTAAGCGAATTTAATTGCTGAAAATACAAAAAAAAAAAATGAATTATTTATTTATAATGAGCTTATAAAAATATATCAACGAATAATGAGAAAAATTAAAACAGTAGCAATTATTAAATAATGTTTTAAAAATGAAAAAGTTTTTTAACTTCATAAAGCTTTGGTAAAATTGTTAAAGGACTTCTTATTATGTAAATAAAAATGACTAATTAATAATTTAATGAAAATATTTTTGTTGGAAATTTTAAATTTGAACTTTTATTAATTATATAAAATACAATTTCTGAATCGGATCTATTATATTTTTATATACAAATTAAGTTTTTTCTTTTGTTTATTCACGCTTCTCCGTAATTAAACATGATTTCATTAACAAGTACAAACTTGTTAAATGAACATTATTTTAGTGTTTATTTTATCGAATTGTGTAATATGTGTAAACTATTGAAATGTCCTTAGGATATTTAAATATAATGTGTAAATTTTAAGTAACATGTTGGTACAAGTATTTTACATAATTTTAGTTATTCATGTCAAATAAAAATCTTTATTATTCTTTATATAACAATTGTTTATTATTTTTTCTTTATGTTTAAAATATTTAATAGCAGTGCATTTTGAAATAGGATTTTTAGCTTTCCAAGTAGTTTAAAATTATTCATGATTAGTTTATCTTAAACATTATTAGTGTGGATTATCTATGAACCAGTTATTAAATTTCCGAGAAATTTTAAACTAGAACTATTTTAATTTAATCGTTATATTACGAAATGCACATCTTGAAACTATAAGTTACAATATTTTCTATCTTTAAATATAATTTTTACTGTATATAAGTCTGATTATTAAAAGTATTAAGTTTTATAAAAATAGATTATAATAAAGTCGGAATTTTTATATTACATGTTTCATTGTGTTCGTATTGTAATATACTCTATTAAATTTTGCATTATTGCAAATCTGAAACACATACCAGACCCTCTTTATGTGATGAATCATAATCGGGATTCCCTTCGGGATAAGTGTCCCGTTCAGCGCCGTTATAGTGTAAAACTGCTACTTGATGGGCGCTTGTAAATCTTTTATCACAGTCCATAAGGCCACGGAATCTCATCCAATAATTATCAATTTCTTGATCAGCTTTTAAAATAAAGTCAAAACGCTCGCCAGCGTATGTTACAAAAGATTCCACTAGAAAGAATTTCAGAATTTATTAAAATATTCCTTTTATGAACTTTGTAAGATGTTTATGGAACTTCAAAGCGTTTATTCTTTTGTTTATTAAATAATTTATACAAATAAAATTTATAATTATAAAATAATTATTCGTAATGAGAGATATTTAATATTTTTAAAAGTATTCATTGGAATCATAGAAAGAAAATTTTATTTTAAAAGACTTTGAAACAATTGAGCACAAAATTTAAAATAATCTGTCCAAGTCACATTAATTAAGTAACTATAATTTTTAATATAAAATAAGTGATAGCTTGCTTCAAATACTGGACTCAATCGTACTACCAGCCGTTTAGAGGTCATTAAAAACCATTTTAGAGTTTCGAACCCATGATTAGAACAGTAGATGCTTAAATATTTAAACTATATTTTCAAACAATAATAGTTTACATTTGTTATATATTATTAAAATTATATGGG
>NEEE01009208.1:0-10046 GCA_002278615.1 Pogonus chalceus | reverse complement strand
TTGTACATGAACAGTTGCTCGGGACATAAGGTGAAGATAACAATAAAGCCATATTTCAAATATATTTACTTTTCTGTTTCCTGATATTTTTTTTAAATGTCAATTTAAAAATATTCTTGCAAAAATTATTTTTCAAAACAACTAAAATTATAAAAAAATTATCATAAATTTTATCATAATTCCAATTTCAAGACGTAACATCAAGTATTGAAACTAATTCATGCATATAAATTGTTATAGCGTAAAGCTTTACTACTCAAATAATATATTTTATAAAGTACTTTCATAGTTAACAGTACTCATTGCATTTAATAAATCTTTTAAATATTACAGTATTATTAATAATTCTGCTGAAACATAATAATCCTGCGCTGTTGCTGTATTTTTTGTTTGGTAAACATTGTTAAGGTATCTTTTACCTAGCGTACACGCGTACCAAATTCTCATTATTTTACAATGTTTGTATTGAGTAAATTTTTTGCGTACCTTTAATGCTCTTTTTATAAAAAACGAAAAAGATATTCGAGAGCATAAAATAGCAACATCAGAAGAGGCTATTTGAGCTATAAATTGAGACGGAGATGTTGCATGAATTATGAATAAGTAGAAAAAGATGGTAGTTACAATGTATTGTACATAATAAACCTTTATTTTTCTACTTTTTATTTACTTTATTTTATTTTTAATATTTTTATTAGCTAAGTACTTTGCAATTTTTTTTAAATTACAAATAAAAAGGTTACTTGTTAGATCTAAGCTTCTTTTTCATATTTCATTATTAATAATTTAACTATTTGCTAGATAGATGTTTATGTATAACTATCCGATATTTTGACCTACGTCAAATCAACTATCTTAACCAGAATATGAACATAGGAAACAGTGAACGATCCTTCTTCAATTTTCTACGTTGCATTCATTGTCCGTCGGTTAGATATGAAAAACAACCGACGGTTTAGCGCAAACTAGTTTTTTGGTGGAGGCGCCATGAGCTTATTTCAAGCAAAAACCACGAATAATGTTGGTCAAGTACTTATTGCTTTGTTATTCTATTGTAAAATACTTGAAATGGGTTTGAAATTATAAATGATAATGATAAATTATATTTGTAAATAAAATTATTTCGAAGTGAATGGGCTGAAAATATTGTAATTTTTTTTTGCTAAATTTATATAAATATATAATAAATGCAAATATGTTACATCGAATATCTGGAAACAATATTGACAAAACATAAATATTCATAAATGAGTTCTATGCGTATTTTATAATTCATTACATTAAAAACACATATATTGCTTTTACATACAATTCTAACAAATTTTTTTATCAAGATATTAAATATATCTGCTTAAATATTTGTAGAGATATTATCTTTATTGCCTTTATTAATTCCTAATCTTAACACATAATTGTAAAACTTTAACCGTAGATTATATTATTTATAAATAAATAAAACACGTGTCTGTAGTTAACTTAGAAATAAAGCTGATTTTTTAATTTCAGCAAGATTTTAATATAAAGTTTTTTNTAATTTCAGCAAGATTTTAATATAAAGTTTTTTTAATGCAATATCATTAAATTTATGTTTACAATGTGCAAGAGCTAGATTTTACATGGAACATCATTCATTTTATAAAAAAAAAGCACTTGAATATTTGTATTCAAAAACGTAATGCATTTAAATTTGCATGTATGTATGCACGTCAAATCAAAAATGAAAAATAAAATTTAAAAAAATATATACAAATTTTCCACTATTCCATCGCGAAATATTCACATCGAGTTAACGTTAAAAAATATTAGATCTATATTTCAACATTTCGTGGCACACCGGTCAATGTTTGTCGCCGCTGTTTGTACAAATACCCATCATTTGTACGGCCACGTTCGACCATGTACAAACGTGTTCGGTTAGCATCGTTCCATGTAACGTTACGTAACGTAACGTAACCTTACCTAACTTTACGTAAAAGTACAACGGTTCGAGAAAGGCAATTCAAACTAACAATTTTTCATTTTGCAAAATGACAACATAGCACTGTGAAATATCTGAACGTCTATAAATTCCTGCTCGAATCAATATGGCGGCGCTTTTTTGTTCCGTAAAATCCGATATCCCATGCTTCCTCTTACAGAATGCGACATTTGCTACCATTTTTGTTCCCACGACTTATGGCACTGCAAATTTGTTTCATTTTTCCTTCTAAATATATTTTCTATGTTTAATTTGCTTCTTTGGTTCTAAAATTTATTTTACATTCAATACTTTAAGCACACTTCAGCATAAAGAGCAAAAATGAAAATCAAAAAACGACCATTGAATTCGTTCACGTTTCTTTAAGAATGCTCTTTTTTTAAAAAAATACATTAATTTAATTTAGACAAAAAAAAATTATGTGAATTTGCTAAAAAAAAAAGAGCTACAAATAGTTTTTATAAATTATGTTTTAAAAATATTGCATACTTAAAAAATATGAACAAGTAAATCAATGGCAATGCTTCTCCAAAGGAAAATATAAACTTAAAAAAATGTTTATATTTCAAGTATATACTACTTGTGAAACACCTATATTTTTGATGACAGCTTTGGTTGAAGGCATCCAAAAGGAACCCACAAAGTAAGACCCTCAACCTTCAACTCATCTGAGACCTCTGAAGCCGTTTGCTTGTTCAAAATTGCGTTTGATCTTCCACTGTAATATGAATACCTCTTATGTATGGATCCATTGAACTTCTAAACCATGTAATTCAACATCTTTTTTAATGTTTGTTTTACTTTTTCTATTCTAATACTTATATGTAATCATTTGTCATGAAATGCATTTAATAACACTTTATGTTAAGAGTATTATAATCATAAAATAAATTTTGCATTAAAAAGATGGGAGGGTGCATTGAATTTCTGTTTTAATTATTTGCAATCAAAAAGTTACCGATATTTTAAGAAAAAAAGTTTCCCTTTACTTAAGTTACTAAAAAGATATAATGAAATAAAATTTATATGAAAATATTGATTTCCGAAACAAGTAATATCATTGCTTATTTTGATCTAACATTGATAGTACATCCCATCCTTCAAGGCTAAAGTAAAGGTAATAGTTGTGATGTGTGCCCTTCGATGCGTGCTCGAAACGGTAAAGGGATTTTCTCTTTGCCTTCTGAAGGTCCTACGTGAGACGAATTAGGGATAGGATGACAAAGATGATACTGTTAACTACATTCGTGATGTGGGCTGCTTGTATACGTAAAATTCTCTCTGCATTATTTTCATTAAAATATTTTATTTGCATTAAATTACTACTTTAATATTTTCATATGATAATATTCTTTGAGTAATTTATTCAATTCAAAATGATAATTTAATATAATCTCTGAAATAAACTAAATAATATGGAATATATATGCTAAACTTCCATATATCTCACACAACTTAATCAGACGTCATGTAAATTGCAAACTGCATCTGTACTTATAAACTAAGAAACATATCCAATGAAACTCTCAACATTAAATTGTATTAAATCAATTGGAGAAATTATCTTATAACTTTGAAATTTAATCTATATAGGTACTTTTCAAAAGTTTTTATCTATTAGCTTGTAAGATTAAAAATGAAACTATTCTGAAATTTCATACTCCTAGCTTTGTTTGTATGAACGTACTATTTTTTCTCAAGGCGCATTTCAGAATAATATCGAAATCAGAATAAAGTTAATACTTACATCTGAATTTTAGAATTCTGTGTAATAAAGATATCAGTCATGCAATTAAAATTGAAATAATAACTCTACCATTTTGAAATTCTATCATGCAATGATAAATAAATCTTTAAAATTTAGAAAAATTTCATTTACTTGGATGGATCTTTGATTTTCATATAGGTTGCATAACTAGCAAAAACAGTGCTAAAAAGTAATCTACATGTAATTCCAAAAATACGTTCGATAGAAAAATAATCTTATTTTAAAAAACAAATATCACTTGAAATGGCGTATTTTCTTATAAATTTAAACATTTATATTCATTTTGTATAACTATTGTTTATACCTTAAATTTTATTTTCAAGAAAATATAAAAAAATTACTTGCTTTTTAATTTGAATAGAGTAAAACAAGAATTTATTATGTAATAAATATAATCCATACATTATTTCATTTAATTAAAAAGATTTTTTAATCTCCCTGTGATAAAATTTTTGTATGCGAATCGGATATGAAACAGTTAGTGACTACAACGTGAAAATCCAAAAATCCTCAATCCTCTTAACTGCCTATGGATTCAGGGTATGATCTGACTAGAAGGGGAGTTTTTCGCACGACAGTTGGAAACATTTTAAACATGGTTGAACGGACGGATGCGAGAGAGACTTTGTTAACGATGAAACGGCTTTGCTAACCGCATGTTTTACACTCGGACATTTGCTGCTTTTTGCTGCTGAGACCAAATTTCCGATAGATATTTTGTTAGTTTTTTTCCAATTAAAATCACTGCTGACTAAATTATATATGCTTTCATAAGTATATCTTTAATATTTAGTAGTAATATTTTGCATCTGATTTAAATAAATAGAGAAACATTCTTATTGAATAAAGTTGTATGAAATGAGATATCTTGATTTCAAATATAAGAAACCAAACATAGTATAATTAATACTTTTTTACCTTAATTTACTTATATTTATGCCAAAAGCATTTGACAAAATTCATAGTTACTTTTGAATTTGGGAATGAATATTACAAGTTAGGGAATTGGATGTCATGATATTTGTAGTAACACACATTTAGTTTCGCATCTCGATGTTGGTAGTGTCGGATGAAGAAAAATCGTAGCTGGGTGTTCGTTGGACAAAAACCCGCATCTGACTCCAAGAAAAATTATGTCCATTGTTGAAGTTCGACTCAAGTTTTAGAGATTCCGTACAATGGAAACTTCCGAAATATAAAATTCCCTAGACGATGAAGACGAGAAAAATTTCAACTTTGCTTCTGTTCGGAGGCGAGAACAATGTGCGGGTGCATACCATTCCACACTTCTACTGCTAGCATTCAAATCAAATCGTGCTATCAACATCCATGTATTTTAAACAGCAATTTACTAGTTTCTGACACAAAATTTTCTTTTTTTTTTTTGTTTCAAATATAAATAAATTATGTAACTAGAACAATTGAACTACAAACATTGCGCTTTCAATAAACTTAATTTTGAATGTTGGAAGCATTTCAATAAAAAATTTCTATTTGTAAACAAATTTTGTCTCTTTTGTTACATGGATCTTGTAGAGCATCTATACGCGTTCTATAATATCTGAAAGATGTTGTCTGTATGTCAGACGAGTTTCGTTGAGCAAATACTATTTTAATATAATTCCGTATATCTTTGTGTATTGTAAACAAACACACAGACACAAATCGTTCAGTGAAGAAATTCATCGTTCAATTTCATATCGGAACTAAAACAGACGTTTTGTCCGCTCAAATATATAGAAAAAGTAAACAATACTTGTACACAATGATGCTACTGTCTTCAGTTGTTCTATTTTTAAATGTTCATTTTATATTTTACTGTTGCAAAACATGTTAAATTCCAATACATAAAATCTATTTTTTATGTTTCAACTCTTGTTTTAATTCATTACTACAAATTTTTGTATTAAGGAAAAAAAATTGATTGATACATACGTAATAAATATATCAACTAGTCTCACTAAAGCGAGTAAATTTACAATAGCGTTAACCCGAGCTCCCATACAATGTTAGTAATTCTTTCCCCGTTCAATTAACACCGACAATTTCTTGTCCAATCCGTGAATCCACTGCCTTTACTATACTATTCTACCATCCTTGCTATTTCTGTTGCACATTCACATTCCCTATTTACCTTTCTTTCCATCCTTGTCGGTAATTTGCGCCGAGCTGTGAATCACACTGCTGTAAACGGAATACAAATTAAGAGAAATAAAATGAAATTCCTACAACCGGAATTTAACGTTAAATATTTGCGGCCATTGAATAGAGAAAGCTTGGATTATAAAAGTTTTTATTAATTTGATAAGAATGCAAAACAGATACGAAAACAAGAAAAGAAAAACAAAGTGATTTTGAAATGATTAACGATCAATTAGGGATAAATATTTCATGTAATATCAAGAGTTAATTAAGAAAATATGTAGTATCAAAGTAGACAATGCGTTTCATGTATAGCCATTTAATTTACTTAAAACACATTCACATTTGGTTGTACCGTATAATGCAGAGAGTTGATATAACCTTTGCTTGGATGGAATAGAGAACAGAAATGGATTCAAGGACTATACTGTTTTAATGTAATGGACCTGCTGTAAGGTAATGTTTCCCAGAGAGATCGTAAGACGTCCACTATCAACTTCTTCCCTACTTATACAAGTTTAATGTTATTTAAATGTAAGTTATACTAATTGTTTTTCATATTTAACATCATATTTTTATCTACTAATTTACTTGTTTCTTTCATCTGATTTATTTTCTCCAAGTATTTTTCTGAAAAATATATATTTGTTATATAGAATAAAACATTTTTTGTATTTTGGCTTTGAATTGTTTCTTGATAACGTTTCATTTTAAAAAAATAAAAAAACTATAAATGTACGAAATAGATTCACACATAAATTATTCAACAGGAAAAAAGATGTTCTTTCGTATATCCCATACGTCTGTAGAATGTTTGGTGAAAGCTTCTATCCATCCACCTGCCAGCAACGCCTGTATTCCCGGCAAACCGGTATTCCCTACCGTGTTGTTTGCACTGAGGACTAAACTCTACGGTCTCTGCTGCTATGTCGACCAGCAACCACCATGGTTACAGTTACTAGTGCTGTACACTGGGGCCTTCAGCGCACTAGTGGTCAACGAGGGGCCTTTGTTATATCCGTCTTTAGTCTCATTAACTCTGCCTTTGTCCCGTAATGATTATCCGGTTGGAAGGGTACACATACATACACACACATTCACCTATTTTCAGATAATGTTTTACCCATATGAAGAATTAAAAAGATTTTTATTTTNATATAATGTAAGTAAATAAAATTTAATTTATTTAAAATATGCAAATTAAAGTACTGTTTGTAGTGATGATGGCTTCGTTGAAATATGCATCAGTAAATAAGAAGCAACGTTAAACGAAAATTACTGCAAGTATAATTTGATTGATGCAAATTAAAATGATTTGAATAATTTTGTATAATAGTCAGAGATTCTCTCAAAGTGTTCTTTATATTAATTATTAATTCTTAAGTGAATAATTCTGATTCAATGATTAAACACAAAATATTGAGTATTATGAGTCAAGTTTTAAGCACTTTATTTTTATAATACTTAAATATAAATAATTTGCACAAACATAATTTTAAAATTGTAATAAATTTTAAAATTTCACGTTGTATTTTTCTAAATTAATGAAAATGTCTTGCAACTAGCAACAAGAGGTTGCATCTGTTGAATGGAAACATATAATTACAATTTCAGTTAGTGAACTATTCTCTTCTTTTTACTTCAGCAAGTAAAAGCGTCGCTGCTAGTTTCCATTCCATTCGTTCTACTATCCAAGTCGAGTAGAATATTTCCACCGTTACTCGCACCAGTGCTGTAAACATTAGAAGGAAACTTCATCTTTGAATGAATGTTATTTTAATGAATCCTTTGGTAAATTTGCTAAATCTTTTTCAAGTTTTATATTTAAAATTGCAAACTAACTGTTACTTTTGATTGATTACTAGAAAGCTGCTAATCTTTTTGCTTCAATATTAGCCACGAATTAAATTAATCACTTTCCTTATTTATTTCCTTTATAAAACATATAAAATTTAAACAAAATAGTTGAATAAATAAAGAAACTTATTATTAATTATTTTGATTCTTGTGTGGAACAAAATAATATAAATAAATAAAGATAAACTTTATTTCTTTGCTATAAATGATTATGAGTGTTGAAAATTTGTTGTGAATTCGCTGCAGGCCATCTGTGTTTTATCTGTTATCAATGTGTTCTCGAGCGCGTCTCAGTTCTATTTTAGATGTAACTCACGTGCCGCTAACGACTTTTTCTATGGTTTCTTTTGAGGCACCGTGGACAAAGCGTACCGCTACTTTACACATCACTGCCTTGGACTTACAACATCATTTACCCAAACTTACACCAAATCTCCCTTATACCCTACGTTTCCTCCAGTTATTCGTTTTCTTTTTTGACTACAATCAATTTGTATTTTATTCGTGAAAAATTTGCCGTGATTTTTTTGTAGAACGAAAATTTATTAATCAGATTATTTACTAAATATTACCATTTCTGAATTTTATTTAAAGCTAGATATACTTTTACAAAATTTTAATATATAAGACTCTTTCTTCTCATTTGGTTTTTAATAAAATATATTATTAAACATTATAAAAATCTGAGAGTACCAATTATAGTTTTTAGAAAAAAGTGTTTATTTTATATAAATTTAATCTCTTATTGCTTAAAGAAAATGAAAGCATAAATATTTTCTAATTAGGAATAGAATATTCGAGAGTTATATAGTTAATATAACCGACGAAAATGAGTAAATTCTCAGAATATAAACTGATAAATTTCGTAACAGTGGTATTGCATTGTCAGTGGCCTGTCACTGGAATTAAGCAAGACGAATATTTGGAAGTTGGAATCTAATTAAAGTGCGGTGACGCTGACGGCAAAGTACCACGTTACACTATTGGAATGGACGCTACACTACGCCGCACTATGCTATCCAATGCAATCCTGACGAATTAGTCTTCCGTTGGACGATGAACAATGCCCTGATGTCATCATTTATCAGATGTTTAAGGAAACTACAGAAACCATTTATAATTGATTTTCTAGTAATTTTGGTATTATTTCTTAATTGCTTAATACCTCCAATTTATTTTTCTTTCATTTAGAGCTTAGTCAGTAGAAAAAAGAAAAAACAATATTTTAAATAAATAATTTTCTAAAAGGCTACTTATTTTTCAATTTTTTAAAATTTCAATTTCGTTGAAAATAACACCATGATAGCTGTACTATGTTTTTCAATTATTTGTATTGCAATTTTTCATCTATTGTCGAAGCATACACTTGAATGGTAACGGATCGAAATAACGAACCGTTAACCGGTACATAGTAACTGGTAACTCAGTAACGATTCTCGCTTGACCAACACTAAGCACTCGACTCCGGATTCATTTTGTTGGTATCACGTATCAGCAGTCAATTCATCAAAAATTTATTCGACAGTGCGAAGCAGAAACCAACGCCACTTAACCAAGTTAAACAAACGGATTACCGCACGGATACTGCTTACAAATCACATGTTTTGCCAATATTTTCTCTATAGATTTTTTTAATGGCACTTTTTCCAACAGATAACTACATTTGCTAATAATTATTCATCAACTCTACTCCGTTCTGTACAATTTACACTCAAGCTTTTCCCTGTGCCAAAATAGTACAATTCAAGAGCAAATAGACAAATCTAATAGTGTGAGGTAGTTGGTCTTGCAACAGTTGCATTCAGTGTAGAGTATGCAATTGTATGCAATTGTTTCCGTCGTAGTCACACCGGAAATAAATCGCTTAGATAGCGGATGTGAATACGGGATGAGCGAATGGCCACGTGCATCGACTCACAAACCATTCAACTAAATGATCACAAATCTGCTAACACTATTTACGGCTCAATTAACAATTTGCACACAATTTATATATGATTAATATACTCAAACACTATCATAATTATATTAATTTACTTAAAAGTTACTTGTTTATCATACACATATATTTGTACTTGCTTTGAAGAAGCTTTTTCCCATAATTTAACATAATAACAAACAGCAAATAACCCGCTGCAGTAACATTAAATGTCATTTGAAATTTGGTTAAAAATCACATGAATCATGAGCAGTTGAAGCAAGGATTTTGTAATCTGTCACTTGCACAGATAAATAAAAAAAAATTAATAGTTATAAGAAGATATTATATACTTGGTTCAGAAACAGTACAGTCAACCTACT
>NEEE01009371.1:20572-36740 GCA_002278615.1 Pogonus chalceus | reverse complement strand
ATTTTAACAATATGTTCGATAATAAAATGAAGTTTTTTTACGAATTGATTTACAGATAATGAGTCCTCCACCATATTCAGATTTGGGCAAACATGCACGTGATGTCTTCGGCAAAGGATATCATTTCGGGTTATTAAAACTCGATGTTAAAACTAAAACAAATTCTGGAGTTGAATTTAGCACTGGTGGTGTTTCGAATCAAGAAACTGGAAAGGTATTTGGTAACTTGGAAACCAAATACAAAATCAGTGAACATGGACTTACATTTAGCGAAAAATGGAACACAGATAATACTTTGGCTGCCGAAGTTTCCATTCAAGATAAAATCGCTAAAGGATTGAAACTTTCCGCTGATTGTTCGTTTGCCCCACACACCGGGTGAGATCTTATTGTATTTTTTTTTTATTTGAATTAATTATAAACTGCGATTATTTTTATAGAACATTGACCCGTCACTTTCCTTATATATTTATTTATAGCTACATCTATTAAATAATATATTTTGTTTGTAATTGTAAGGTTTATTTGTATTTACTTTTTATTTTATTATTGATCAATAGTTAATTCTTAAAATTATACAAAATTGGCACCTTACTACAGCCAGACTTTTATCTCTTGCATAATTTTCTATTAATATACATACCTGACAAATTTTCTATAGCATATGCGTATATATTATACTTATTAAAAACATTATAATCTTATAAGTATCTTATTACTTTGTTTCAAAGAAATTCGCTAAGTTTTTTCATCCAAAAGTAAATTTAAATTAAATATAATGTTATCTTTATTACAGATCTTTAAACAAAAACTTTGAATTATTTCAAACAAAATATTTAATTTAAAACACCTTTATAGTTTTTAATATTATAATTATAAATTTGTCGCCATTTTATCTGTTTCAAAATGAAAATAATTACAAAATATTTATTCACTTTCTTAGAAATAATTTACGAAAATTTTGAAAAAAAAAAGTTATTCTATAAAAATCTTTTTATTTAAGTTAATCCTTAAATTGGGAATTATGTTATCTTAACTATAAAAGTTTTTTAACCATTAAAAAAGGTAGCGATCGCGCGTTGTCTTTAATGATCTATGAAATAATTTAATGATTCAAAAAACTAATAAATAAAAAATTAGTTATTTATTATACATAGATACATTATCTTTGGATTAGGAAACTAATTGTTGATAAAATTTGTATTTAATTTGACAAAATCAAAAAATAAGAAATAAAGCATTTTTATCATCTGTCTGTGTTTATCTCTTCGTTTTACGTTTTATTATATATAGACACATTATTTTTGAATAAAAAGCAATTTAGTCATAATTTAGCAAAATTAAGTAATAAAAAATGCAGCAATTTTTTTTATGTGACTGTGTTCATTTTTTCATTTACGTTTAGCTATTTTTTGGATAAGAAAAAAAAAAAACAATTTAATGAAACAAATCTTATTTAGATAAAATCACAAATTTTGGTGAAATCAAGAAATAAGTTTGTTACAACTACAAGTGCGTGTAATTTATTCGACGTCTACGTTGCACCTGAAACAAAAGCTATCTTTGCGCCTCAGGGCGCACTGAAAAATACATGTGACGAGAATCTACGATTTTATGACTAAAATTGTTTTCCAAATTATTTTACCTACATATACTTTCATGAAATTTGATCAAATAAGTATAAATTCATTGCCATTTTATTTACGAAAATCTTTAAAATTGCAGAAGCAAAACTGGTCGCATAAAGTCAGCATTCACAAATGATAAAATCGCTGTTAACTGCGACTTGGACCTTTTCATGGCCGGTCCAATTGTAACCGCCGCTGCTGTTGTTGGTTATCAAGGATGGTTAGCTGGTTACCAAACCGCCTTCGACTCCCAAAAATCCAAAATGACTCGTAATAACTTCGCCTTAGGATTCTCAACAGGAGATTTCGTACTACACACCAACGTGTAAGATTTTGATTTGAAATTTTATTTTAACTTTTAATAAATAAATGTTTTGTTGCTGCATTAGTGATGATGGCCAAGAATTCGGTGGCTCTATTTACCAGAAAGTGTCTCCACAATTGGAAACTGGAATTCAATTATCATGGTCTGCTGGAAGTAACAACACTCGTTTCGGAATCGGCGCTAAATATGAACTTGATCAAGATGCTTCTGTTCGCGCTAAAGTTAACAACGCAAGTCAAATTGGTTTAGGATACCAACAAAAGTTGAGAGAAGGTATTAAATGTATTTTTGCGGTTATACTTTAAATATTAATAATTAAACTTTGATGTAGGTATTACATTGTCCTTGTCAGTGTTGATTGACGGCAAGAACTTCAACAGCGGCGGTCACAAATTCGGCGCAGCACTAGAATTAGAAGCCTAAGAGTAAATACTTTGCAAAATAAAATTACAATTTCAAATTTTATTTCCTAATAATTGACAGAATCACTGCAAACATAGGCATTGTTCAGTCCACTGTACTTTCTGTCAATACTTTAAAGACAAAACTGTGTTGTTGTATGTAGAAAACCTACTATGTGAAATCGTCTAGCCTTTTTTTTTTATTAGAGATGAAAATAAAATTTGTTTTTGTCCGTACGTAATGTATATTTCCTTTATTCATTTATTTCCGTCGTTGTTCGTTTGATTTTATTATAATTCAATCATTTTTATTTTGCTTAACAAAATGTATTATATATCACCATTGTTTTAAAAATTGTTGCAAAGGAATTTATCTACAGCTGATTAGTGTTCATGTATCTGCTAATCGATAAATACATAACATTAAATATATAAACTAGTTATAACGGGTGCAATAAATGATGGATAATAAAACAAGCTATTTATATTATTTGCTTGTTGAGTGAAATGAATGTGGTAAACTTTTTTTATATTTTTAATGAAATGTATTTTACGTGAGGTTAGATCTTGTTCAATTGTAAGGTGCATGGCTTGATTATTATTAAAATAAATCATTCAAGATATGTACAAGTATTATGGTGTATTTAATATGTTAAATAAAAATCGTACAATCAAAATATTATATGAAAATAAGTTAATGAACCATTTGTTCATCAGCTACTTTTGCCATCCAGTCTGGTTCGATATTGGAAATCATTTCTATTATTGAGTTTACTTGGTAGCATAATGACTGGATTTGTTTATCCCATTGTGGTAATACTTCTCGAGCTGGAAACAAACAAAAATATTCTTAATTCCTCTAATATAGTCATTACTTATCGTATTATCAATTCGTTTTGGTTTTTTAAGCGAATTACCGATGAAATTAGTTAAAAAACCAATATATAACAATAAAAATACTTAAATTGCAATAAAAAATACTTGGATAATCCTTTAAAATAGTAATTTCCACAAAATTGAAACAATTATATTAAAAAATTCTATTTTTGAAACATCCAAATGTTTTTTTTTTATTACTTAATTGACATGTTTCTTTAAATGGCAACTACGGAATCAATTAAATTATGTATTTATTAGCTGATAATTTAAGATCATATAAATTATATCAATAAAAACAATGGTATGCTTTCAACTTATATTTAAGTTGCTTTTTGACAATAATGAAAGCTGAAACTTGCATTAAACAACTTAAATAAGAACTCTAAAAGTATATAGAATTTTTATTAAATCAATTCAATATTTTTTAAACAAAATAGGTTTGTTAATTTCCAAACATGAACCAAAATATATTTTTTTTTTTATAAGAATTATTTTACTTTTAAATGGGCTGTATCCATTATCGATACAGTCCAACTAAAAGTAATAAATAATAGTTTTTTAAGATTCAGGAACTCTTAAAATTATAAATCAGAAAAAAAGTTTGAGAAGCTATTTAGCATTTTGAAAAAAATAAATAAATAAATAAAATGTGATTTTCTAATTATTTAATCTGTAATGAATTTTCAATGATTTGTGTATATACTGATGATACCGATATTAATTGCAAAACAATTAATAACCGTGGTTAATTAAATTAAATATTTGGCGATAATTACAATAGCAATAGTTCTGTAATTTTAAAAATTAAATTCTACGAAATCAATTAACAGCAGAAGTAAAAAATAAACAACCCGTGATTCCTCCGAGCTTAACAAAGCATGAAAGTAGATTTCGTGGCGATTAAACGTTACGCTTCCACAAACAAACAAATACTTACTTTCAAAATGAACTATAGAATCAATTTGATCAATATATCCATTCATCCGTCCTTCAGTAATCATTTGACTAGCGATTTTTTCAGCAGTTAACGGTGGAATCTCAAGTAACGCGCCTAATTCTTCAAAAGTAATATTATTATAAAGTTTACTAGCGCTTAATAAATTATGTTCAACAACAGCACGGTCTAAAATAGTTGAACCATCAATAGTAGTTGCTTTTTGATGCGGTTGTAACAACGCTTCAAATTCCTGTAATTCTGATCTACGAATAATTCGATCCAAATACATTTTTTCTAAAATTGAATAAGCAGGTAGTGTTTGACATCTTTCATCTTTGAATAACGTTGCTAACATTCGGGATCTTTGTTGTCCCGCGGATGCGAGAATCGTACATATTGTAGCATTCCGTAAAGCAGTCATTCGCTCATCTTCATGGATGATTCCACGGTATGAGAGTTCATTGTACCTTTGTGCTGCTTCAATGAATTTTCTACGGTAGTCAAGGACACGCGCGTAACAAACTTTATAGTATATTTGTAGTTGTTCATTTTTGCTTTCAGCTTGTAAAAGTGACGCGCGATTTATGAATGCTTCAGCTTGAACTGGATCATCGTCTTCTAAATATAATCGTGCGATTTTTAAGTATGTTTCTAGTTTATAATCGACAGAATATTGTCTGAAATATAAATTTAATTAATTTTTTGATTAAAATATAATGATTAATATATACTTTTGACCAGTTTCCAATGGAATTCCAACTAATACATTTGCAGCCTCACGCCAACTTTGATATCTTTCATAAATATCCGCTAAA
This sequence comes from Pogonus chalceus, assembly GCA_002278615.1. Classification (NCBI taxonomy): domain Eukaryota; kingdom Metazoa; phylum Arthropoda; class Insecta; order Coleoptera; family Carabidae; genus Pogonus; species Pogonus chalceus. The sequence goes on along the minus strand of NEEE01009371.1, from coordinate 31,755 downwards.
TGTTGCCGAATACTTGCAACTTGTTCTTCAAATGATATTACTCTCGGCTGTACTTTATCTAAAGTATAATGTGAAACTGCTTTTGATATTCCATCAGGTAAATGAGTTAGTTGTGCACTAACATCGGTTAAAATTTGCCGAGATATAACCAAACTTACATTTTCATTAACAACTATAGAATTAAAACAAAAAAATTAAGTTTGAATATAAATACGTTTTATTTGTGAATGTTCATACTTGCTTCAATAAAAACTTGTAAAGTTTCTACTATATCGTTGCCTGAATCTTGTAAAATGTTTTCTAAAATAGTTCGGTACCTATTAAATATTAAAATATAATTAATTTTAATGTATTTCAAACGTTATGTTATGAATACTTTTCTGCTTGGTCTTTATGAGAACCTCCCGAATTTAAAATATTAGTTAGTTGCTGTCGGACAGCGTTTACTGTAAGCACCATTTTTTTAATCAATATTTAATAATATGCATGCACTAAAATTGTAGTTTAATTCTTTATTATTTAACTGATTTATCTGACATTTGCCTATTATTTGCTGTTATTCATGTTAATACAAATAGGGAATTTCAATATATAAAAAAACTATGTTGGGAACACTACAAATTGGTAATTTATCAGTGCCTTTATTCACTGTAATGCTGGTAGCCCCTAACCGCGATAGAAGTGATGTGCAAAGTGACCGCGAAAAATTACAATAATTATTCGCAAATTTTCATAAATAGATTAATTGATTTATACACATAACATCCAGTAAATAGTACATCATTTCTTAGTGTTACTGTTGTGTTACAAATTAAGTTGCTATAGTTACAGTGTCAGAAATAGTTTGTATCTGATGACAACTTGGGGGCTTCTTCCAAAAACAGGCGCCTTATTTTAAATGGTTTGTTAAATAAAATGCGAATATCAGGTAATAATTTATTATTTTTAGATATTATATTTTATATATTGCTATTGTAAAATTGAATATAAAATTAATTTTTATAAATAAAGGTTAAGGTCAGGCTTGTATTGTGCTTACACACCCAGATTTTTTTCATTATACAAATAAAACATATTTCTAATATTATAAAGCATTCAAGCAATCAAATTTCGTATTATTTTAATTGTTAAATAACTTTTAAATTCACAATATGCATTTTTAATTTGATTGTTGATATGTCATTAGTTTCAAATTTCCCTGCATTGGCATTTCATATATAAATCGCATAAAAGGTATCTAATCTAAAATACAACCTGAACATAGCTAATAATACTTTATATAAAAATACGAAATAAATATAAATTAAGCTGATAAATAAATTAAAAATTATTTTATCAAATTGACATCTAACTTCAAGTCAACCTATTTACGCGTATTTTATAATTTACATAAAATATCTTTCAGAAAACCAAATAGAGTATGCTGTTTGTGTTCCTTAAACTTAAAGAAAATAAGAAATTATTCAGAAAAAAATGATGCAAGATTCAGGTATTATTTATAACATTTTATTATATTTATATTTCATATAATGGCGGTAATAAAAACAAGTTTTATCCGCCATATTGACGAATATTTTTAAATGTTTGAAAATCAAATTAATATAAATAATTTATTTAATTGTTATGAACTATTTAAATTGTTTTTTTATTCAATAAATATATGTAGCAATCATTATTTTATTGATTTATAATGAAATTAATATGTTAAATAGATATTTTAAAGTAAATATTTATAATAAAAGAATACCATGTTAAAAAAGCTAAAATAACTAATACATAAAAATATGTAATATGTGTTTTGAAATTTTCAAATTTTGTTTTATCTTTTAAATCATTGTTGTAATTATGTTATAATTATGATTAATATTTTCAGTTGAAAGTACAGATCAAGCTGAAGCTTTGGTTAATACCTTACAAATTGAAGGAGCATCTTTAAGTGATGCTAACTTATCGAGTTTATCTAGCAGCGATTTAGAACAGTTAGCAGATCTCCAAGCTGAATTAGATAGTATAAACGCTTCGGAAATCGAAACAACAGGTAATTACTCTACAATTAATGGGGAAAATACTTTTAGAACTATCATCAAATTTTAATACGAAATTCTAAGTACTTCTGGTGTTAANAATAAATCGACAATAATTATAACTTTTTTGTAATTCTAAGTAAAAAGTATAAAAATACTAATTACTTAATAACTTTAAAATAATGAGTTAGCTTTTCATTTTGTTTGTTGAAGTAAAATCCGAAATATTATTAAATCTGCGAAAAATGAATTAAATATATACAACTGAGAAAAATTTCAACTTTTAAAATATCGCCAAAAACTTTAAATTTTTGAAAATGCTTCTTAATAATTACATATTTTCTATAAAATGGCATAGAAAATAGATTGGCGCTGCTAGAATTATAATATTTAATTTAATTTAAGGGATAAAAAATATTTCCCGGGAATCATCACTGAAATCTACCATTATTAATTATTTTGTAAAAAAAACTTGATTGTAATAGTCGAAAGTATAGATAAACAATTTCTAAAAATTCAGATATATTAAATTACCTAAAAATATTTTCAAGTATTTATTTTAACAAAATTTTTAATTTACAGTGGAACGAATAGGTGTAAAACAAATGCTGGATGGTGACATTGTAGAAACAGAAATTGGTGGTGAAGAAGTAATAATTGAAAGCGAAGAACTAGAACAATGCGGTAGCCCGGATGAAATATTACCACATTATAAAGATGATGAGGACGACGTTGAGGAACAAATATCAGTTGAACCAATTGTTAAAATTGAACCTAAAGAAGCTGCACCACCGCCTTTAAGACCTTTAACAATTGCACCGAAACCTACTAAAGTTCCGCAAATGGCTTTAAAAACTGCTGCTGTTGTTAATCAAGGATCTCAGCAAATTGTTCTTATTCAATCACCAGGTATATATTTTAAAATAATTATTTTAATTATTTACATTATAATTTATATTTTATTTATTAGTTTTATCCGAATTTTTGGTCCTTTTATTACCTTATTATCCTTGGAAATTTTCCTTTTCCTGATTATCAGGTATAAATAAATTTAATTTTACATAATTACTATTAATTAATGTATGTATTAATTAGGTGGTACAACAAGTACGGTAAATGTAGGCGGACAACAAATAAAATTAATGTCAGCACAAGGACAATCTGTAACAATACCAAATTTACAAAATGTACAATTATCAAAATCAGCATCAACTGGTCAGATGGTACAATTACGAGCTGTACCGAAAGGTACTATTGTAACTGATTCAAACTCCGCTATTACATCAGCATCTGTAACTGGAACGCAACAACAATTTAAAGGCGCTATTAAGAAAATCATCCCACAAAATAAAAATATTCTAGCAAAAGTTATAATGGGTGGACAACAGCAAGTTGTACAAATAGCGGGTAATGCACAAACAGCCAATGAAGGTAATAATTCACAGTCACAACAAATTAAATTGGTTACTTCAATGTCTTCTGGTAATTTACCAGCAAATGCGAAAACTATTACGTTAGCGCAAGCTCAACAAATGGGACTTATTACCGGGAGTAAAGTACAGCAGTTGGTACCGCAAAGTCCTACGAAACAGACATTGATTGTTAATAAACCTTTGGGAACGAAAACGATTAAAGTTGTGCCTCAGGTATTACATTTTTTTTTTAAATTTTAGATATATTTTAAAATGTTAAGAATTTAACAGATTATTCCTTTTATATGTTTAGAATCTATTTACTAACAATTTAAAAGTTTTGTAATTTTTATTTTTAACAAATTAATGCGAAAGTTAAAATAAAATAGCAAATACATTGAATATTTTTTTAAACTATATAATTATGTATTTTATTTATCTTGTTGCTATAAACAATTTATTAACCATTTTTATTGATTTTAAAAGTATTTTTTTTTTACATTTTTCGCATTTACTGTAATTAAATGATTAAAATTTAAAAATTATTTATAAAATAAATTATAGTTCGATTATTAAGTATTACAAGTTAAATTATTGCAATAAATTGTTTTATAATATATTTATTGTAAATTTTTTCTCCGACTATATCTTCAATTTATTCTNATCTTCAATTTATTCTTAAAAAAATTATTTATGATTATTTTTCTTATTTTGAGAGATTTGATATTTAATTTAGTATCGGTACAAATTTTTATCTTCATCTATAATTGTCATAAAAAATTTTTTATTGAATTTTTAAATTAATAATTTTATTTTTTATCCTGTAATAAAATAGTTCTTGAACTTGTAATAACTTAATTCAATTTTTACTTAGTAAACAATTAAAAAATATGTTAAAAGGAAAAAATTATTTGTAATCAAAGTATTTATTTAATAATTTATTTGATTTATAAATTAAAATTAATTAATTTTATTATTAATCTTGTTGGCGACGCGTTTCAGTTTTCAATTTTTTTTAGTCATCCATTTTGTATTTATATTTCGAAAGCTAGGTATCTTATAAACTTCAGTTTAGTGGAAAAAATACTATACTTCCGGCACAAAAATAAAAATAACAAAAACGCATCTCCAAGGAAATTCAAAATAATATTTTAAATTTTATTTTAAAAAGTTACTTATCTTGATATATCGAATAATCAATATATTAATCTAATAAATAATTTTTAATATCACAATATATTTTATTTCAATTATTTTTAGATAAAATCACCAACAAAAATTCTACCAGCCCCAATTCAAGCATCAAAAATAACAAAGCCAGGATTACAACGTGTGATAATTAAACAAGGTAATCAATTAAAAGCAGTAACAACTACAAGTGGAACTGTTTCAAATACAGGCGCTGGTAATATTAATCAAGTAATACGGCTTCCAACTGGTCAAACACTTGGTAACGCGGCATCGACTGGCCAAATACATCAAATAAACGTCCCTGGAAAAGGTAATATACAATTTATTATTTATAATTAACAAAGTTTATAAAGTTTTTACTTTACAGGTGTGCAATATATAAGATTTATGCCAGCTTCAAGTGCATCTAGTTCAATAATACAAACAAATACTAGCAATAATACAATAATAAGTTCTACAAGCACAAGTACACCAACAGTTACATTTTCAACGCAAAATCAAATAAAACAAGTTCAAAAAGCACAAGTTGTACCAGTTGCTGGTATTTCGGTAAATAGACTTACAGGGAATAAAATTGTTAACTCTGTTAGTACGTCTAATACTTCACAAAATATTATTAAGGTATGCTTAAATTATTTTATTTGAAATTTTAGTTATTAATAATATTTTTTTCATAGGTACTTCCTATAAGTGGAACTTCTAGCAGACCGGTTGCTCCGAAACCTATTACAACACAACGTGTTTTAATTCCTGCTTCCAGTTCTCAAACAAGGTCTGTACAGCAGATTACTGCAATTCCTGCTTCAGCTCTCAGCCAAATACAAGGTATATTTCTTCTTTATAGTATAGTCGTCGCCACGAATCAATGTAATTACATAATAATAAGCAAATAATTTACTTCGGCATAAATTATCTTTTTCCTCTTCTTAACGCCTAGTTGATATATTTCTCAATTATATGAAGTACGTCGTAACTTTACTCGAAAAATTATTTATGCAGTTGTTTACATTGGTTACTTCTTTATAAAGCGTTCGCAACAGCTTTTTTGGAATATATAAAACGTTTTAGAGCTAGGCGGTACCATGTAAACGTACAATAATTACAAAATTCCATAGTTTCGTGGCGATGACTACATGCTATAAAAAAATAACGCATAATTAATGTAGCCAAACAGCATAGTTTTCGTTACGCGGTTGTTTAAACAATCTATTTAATTCAATATACAGTAGAACTCGTTTATAAGTAAAGTAATATATGATATAACGACAAAGGTTATTTAAAAAAATGTTTATATCGACGATTTTTTAATTTTTGCTTATAGTTATTTTTTATTTATTACTAATGAAAAATAGTACATGAGTTTTACAGCGAGTATGGATGTTGTGACGGTTTTTCGTTACGTTATCGTTTTAACAATCTAACTCCATCGTAAGAGATATCATTTATAGCGACTATTTATTTATTATTGCAGACAAATTTAACTTTTCATTGTTACTTGTTCATTAATGTGATGAAAAATTCTATTTGGCTATAATCTTAAATTTCTTAAATAAATTCCCAGTCTTTTAGGGTGAATTTTTCCGGTCCAATTTCATTACAGAAACTAGAGTTTTAAAAGCTAAAAAACTATTACCGTAATAATAAAAATATTAGCAGTAATTTTATATAAATTAAAAAAGACATTAAACAAAAAATTTTATTTAATTTTTTGTTTATCTATTTATTATTATATTTGTTCCCCATTACAAATCAAAATATTAACCATATACATATTAATAAGGTTATATTAAGTTTTTCATTCAAAATTAACACTTATATAACGACTAACAGCTATAACGAACCATTTTTATTGTTCTTATGCTCCACCTATTTCTAAAGTATAAACACAATTGATCAAAAATATAGAATTTAAAAGTATAATTCAATTTACGTTTTTCTTTTACGCAACGCAAAATATTTACCACAAACTAAAAATTAAGTGGAAATACTCCTTTAGGTAATCGATAAATTAAAACTAATGCAAAATATACCTGTTGCTACATTATTATTATAATATTTTAATATCTTAACTCATTTTTATATTTTTTAATAATTTAGCAACACGGAAATAATACGAATTTGCGATCGAAAAGGTTATAATACATTTATTAACAGCTTTGCTTTAAATTTCAAAATAAATGTACTTATTATAAATATTTTATTTGTATTAGTTTTCAAATAAAAATATGCTTATATTTATTATATAAGCATGTTTTCAATTATGTATAGTTTATTTTATTTTAAACTTAATAAATAAATTCTTATTTTTATGTTTAAATTGTTGTCTCGCATTTAAGAAATAATTACAAAAATAACTAAGGTTAATTTTTAAATAGTATATTAATAAATAATTTATGATTTTAGGCACAATAATACCGTCTGGTAACAATGTAAGTCAAATCGTAATGTTACCAGCTCAATATGTGCAACAAATATCTCAAAACCAATCTATTGCTGGCAGTAGTTCTTCAGTAGCTCAACAATCTGTAGTTGTTTCAGCAGCATCAAAATCAACAATTCATACAATAAATGTAAATAATAAACAATCAACAGTTCAAAAAACAATAAAACTATCACCGACAACTTTAGTTCAAGCCAAAGAAGCAACATCATCTGTTACAAGTACAACGAATTCATCAAATAACAGTAATAATATGAATAACACTCAAGATTNATTTAAGAAATAATTCCAAAAATAACTAGGGTTAATTTTTAAATAGTATATTAATAAATAATTTATGATTTTAGGCACAATAATACCGTCTGGTAACAATGTAAGTCAAATCGTAATGTTACCAGCTCAATATGTGCAACAAATATCTCAAAACCAATCTATTGCTGGCAGTAGTTCTTCAGTAGCTCAACAATCTGTAGTTGTTTCAGCAGCATCAAAATCAACAATTCATACAATAAATGTAAATAATAAACAATCAACAGTTCAAAAAACAATAAAACTATCACCGACAACTTTAGTTCAAGCCAAAGAAGCAACATCATCTGTTACAAGTACAACGAATTCATCAAATAACAGTAATAATATGAATAACACTCAAGATTTGTTACCATCATCACCGGAAAGTACAAATTTTTCACGACCTTTAGAACCAAATGGTATCCGACCAAGAAAACCATGTAACTGTACAAAAAGTTTATGTTTAAAATTATATTGCGATTGTTTCGCGAATGGTGAATTTTGTCATTTGTGCAATTGTATGAACTGTTATAATAATTTAGATCACGAAGAAGATAGATCGCGGGCTATACGTAATTGTTTAGAAAGAAATCCGAATGCGTTTCGGCCGAAAATCGGAAAAGGCAAGGATTCCGGGGAAAGTTCTGTCCGGAAACACACGAAAGGTTGTAATTGCAAGCGTTCTGGTTGTTTGAAAAATTATTGTGAATGTTATGAAGCGAAAATTGCTTGCAGTAATAATTGTAAATGTATTGGATGTAGAAATATTGAAGATTCGATGGAGAAGAAAAATGTTCGGCCTCTTACCCTTGCGGCCATGATGCCTGATACGCAGTTGCAAGTTGTACCAACTACTAAATCGAAACATAATGTATTACCGTTGCAACATGATGTTACTATGTTTAGACCGTTAATTTCTAATACCAATACTAAGTAAGTAAAATTATTTATCGAGAGTAAATTATATAAAAAAATATTTATTGATTATGAAAAACAACATTAACAAAAACTATATTTTTTGATATTGAAGATATGAAAAAAAATCGATATTCAAAATTTGATATATAACCTTATTTTTTTTTTTTGCAAAATAGACCAAAATTTAAAAAAAAAAATAGGATTTAAAAAATATCGAATTGCTAAATTCGAAAAAATTTTCTATAATTAATTTAATTGCTTAAGTAGTTTTCGATCAATTTGCTGTAAACTACACTTAGAAAATCGAAAAAGATATTTTTGAGAATTTTTCAAAAATACCATATCTTAATAAATTAACAACAGTCGTTAAAGTATAACCTTACTTTTTTTACTCAATGGACTAATTTTCTAAAAATAACAAATAGAGCTATTTTTATGAATCAACTTAATATCTCAAATTGTTTCCGAGAATTTTTTTTTTAAACTACCTTTATAAATCAGCAACAGTCGCTAATGTATAACCCTACTTTTTTATATAATATGACAAAATAAAATAAGAATTAAATAAAAATAATTTGTATAATTCATATACTCTTACAATAGTCAACTTACGGCAGAAAATTACCTTTTAAAATTGGATAAACTCCTTAATGTATAACCTAACTTTTTAATTACAGAGCACCATCAACTTACATGACAAATGAAGTTATTGAAGCAACAACACAATGTTTAATTGCTCAAGCTGAAGAAGCCGAAAGAAATATGTTATCAGATGAATTAGCAAAACGCATGATATTAGAAGAATTTGGACGGTGTTTAGTGGAAATTATAGAATGTTCAAAAAATGCAGCATCTACGGCGAATACATGATTTCGTATAGTCATTAATTTATAAATTATACATAATTTTTATTTTTTTTGTGTTTTGTTTATATATTAAGTAGTTGTCGACTTGCATAGCAAATTTGATCATTTTATGAAAATGTGTTAAATATTTTTTATTTTGTATAAATGATATATTATTTATTTATAGGAGTTTTTACAAACAAAAACCTGTACATTTAAAGCTTTAGTTTAAAGACAGATTTATTTATTATTTTCATAGTTTGTTTGTATAAAACCCTGTTTAAATAATTTATATCAAAAAGATTTCTTTATTATACTATATTTATATAAGAATTCTTATATTTTATCTTTAATATTTTATTGTGTATCATAGAAAAATATGATTTTATATTACTAATAATTGTCTTTTTGTTTACATTTTATATTTGGAGTGTGTAAAACATCCTTAAAGGGAATTTTATGTAGATATTTTTAGTAACAAGACAAACATGAAAATTAGATAAATAAGAAATAAATATTTTGTCAGTACATTTTTATGTATTATTAAGGAAAATAATTATTACAAGATAAAGATAAATTTAATCATGTATATACATACAAATTAGTAAATAAAAATCAAAGTTTCAATTACAAGTTATATTGCCCTTTTGTTATTAAGTTATTAAGTTTTAAAAAATATTAGGATTAAGATTTTATTTTCTTTTTTTGTACGAATCAAACATTTTTTTTTTTTTTATTTAAGTCCTATTTATATTTTACAAAAAACCATTTTTAGTGATTTTCAACATTTTGGTTTTTTGCGAAAATCTCTCGAAATAATTGCGCTACCAAGCTGAAACTTTGAAAATTATATAGATATTTAAATACACTCTGTCTCATTATATTTGCTGAAAAAATCTTCTTTGTTTATAAAATAATTCAAGCTTCCTTAAAGTGAAAAATATATGTAAATGCTTTATTTTTCACATTTTTTTGGAAGTAAATTGAAGGCAAAGTAATAATTTCTTCCAATTGAAGTTTTTTGGATGATTTTATACATATGTTAGCTTTAATAAAACAATACATGAAAATGAAAATAGTTAACGCAACCGCCTAGAAAAGGGTACAGTTTATAATGCTACAAACAATGAAGTTTTCTACGCCGGGTTATATAAAACTAAAAATCTTTTATAATTATAAAATAAGACAAAAGTTAAATTTTAGAATTAATTTGTCAATAACATGGACCGGATTTCTAAATTAAATATTTAAATTTAAATAAAAAAATATTTTTAATACAAATTTTACTACTAAAGTTTGCATAATTTGTTGCTAAACAATTGTATTTACTTCTGAAAAAATTATATATTTAGGTTCATACTAAAGGAAAAGTAAAAACAAAATAGAATTTAAAAATTTCAAAGCAATACACTTAAAACAAACAATACTACTTTGCCCGGCAGTTTTAAAGGTTCAATTTTTTTGTTAATTTCTGAAAATAATCAACAATTTTGCATGAAAAATATAACAACTATAGTCCAATAATTTTACCACATTTTTAACTTCGACGATTAAATTTTAGATGTTTAGGATTCAAAATACAGAATCGATTTATTCCATAAATAGTTTTCCTCAAATATAGATCATTTTTAGCAAAAATCACTGGATTATAACACACCGTTTTTTATTATTACTTTTGTTGCCAAAAAAACTGGAAAACTAATATCGCATTAAGCTGAAACTTTGAAAATTAAGACAGATATTTAAATATTTTTGGCAAAAATCGCAGGACTATAATACAGCGATTTTCAACATTTTAGCATTTTTTAATATCTCGCGAAATAATTGTGCAATTAAGCTGAAACTTTGGAAATATACGTTTCATAATATTCCTAATAGAATCCCGCTTTCGAAAAAATTTCCCAAAAATAGGCCATTTTTGGCAAAAATCGCTGGACTATAGTCCAGTGATTTTTAGCGATTTGCAACATTTCAGTTTTTTGCGAATATCTCGCGAAATAATTGTGCAATTAAGCTGAAACTTTGGAAATATACGTTTCATAATATTCCTAATAGAATCCCG
>NEEE01010899.1:0-12621 GCA_002278615.1 Pogonus chalceus | reverse complement strand
TTAATTACTGTTTACTAATAAAAAATTAAAATAATACAGAAATGCAGTATTTATTTTTTCCTTTATAATTATTATTGTTCATTTGAAAAAGGGAATAAAAATTAATTAAATTGTAATATATTTTACAAGAAAGAATATAATATTATATCATTTGTTCATAAATGAGTATTTTATATTAGATTATACTGAAATTTAAACACACATTTCTAATTGAAAGTATTAATGACGTCACTACTGCTGTTCTGTTTCCAGGCTAACATAGAGTTGTATTATTAAGCAAATTTATTTATATACATTTACAAATAATTCATATATTTTTTTTAAAATATATAACCTTAATAATTTGCTGTAAATATTGTATTTTTATAATAATTAAGTACAATATTGAGAAAATATTTTTATTATTTACATAAAGCACAATAGTTTTTTGTTTATTTTGCAATATAAACAATTTATCATAAAAATCCTCGATTATAAGGATATTTTTTTCTATTCTTATATCAGTCAGTATCGACGTATTCACAACTATGGAATTTGGAACTGCTTTCAAGCCAGTTCTCAACGCCATTGGAAGCTAAATCATCGTTTGATGGTAATTCAGTCAGTGGTTCCATTTCACTAGGACGACCATTTAAGCTGTCTTTCTTTTCGAAATATCTATCGCGACTCGAATTACTGAATAGAGAGTCAGGAGATATTGGACCCATACCTACAAATTTATTAAAATGGTTAATTATTAAATCTATTTGATATTTGAACTTAAAAAAAGAGAATTTCATTTTTGTTTATTATAAAACGTAACTGTCACTGTTTGTATTTCTTTTTTTGTTTTGTTTTCATTTGTTTTAGCACACTTAATAAAACATATTTTTTTTTATCTTTTGTTTCTACGTTAGAAATCTAACTATCATTGCTTATATTTCTGTTTTGTTTTGTTTTTATTTGTTTTAGAACAATTGATGCATGTTTTTGTATTAAATTGTTACAGTAGACATACTATTATTTACTATATTGATTTTATTGATAATATAATAACGATTACTCTCATAATAAATCATTTTTGGACAATTTTATGCTACATTCTTATTATTACAAAATAAATTAAAAATAAAAACTTTTTAACAATAGTGAAAAAAATTAATTAAATAAGCATTACCGATATTTCCTTTCTTAGCTTTGGCTGGTGATTTATATTCTCCTCCAGAAGTTAAAGATGAAGTGATACTTGGCAACCTAATATCTAAATGAGAACCTTTCTCTGTAACGATTTTATTATTCATAGCATATAATTTAGTAGTAATATCTCGTGCAATTAATGTTGTTAAAACAGTTGCTAAATATGTTTCCTTTACAAAAAGGTATTCTAATGCAGTTCTTTGCCAGTAAAGATATCGACACGTACTTGCCGCTACTATGGATACCTGAAATATACAAATCAAATAATAATGCATACGTTCAAAAATAAATTTGAGGTAAATTTACTTTAAATTTATCATCAACAGTCGCTCTACTAGATTCAAATTCTGGCGAATCTAAGAATTCACATGGAAGAATCGGATGTAAAAACTGATGATCTGATAAAACATTTACCTAAAAAATTAATGAAATGTAAAATATATTGATGTAAACTATCTAAAAATTATGTACCTTTCCAGATAATAAAAGTCCTAATCTATCAGTGCGAGTTAAATTTTGCATAGCATATGCTTCTCCGGCATGCAGTGACATGATTTGCGCGAATTCAGAGCTGACCATTCTCTTAAATTGCAATCTTGAAATCTATAAAAAAAGTATAATTTATGAAAAATGATAGTATGTAATTATCGTTAAAAAATAGATTTTTATCTTAAATGAACTACTTTCCTGAAGAATATATAGTAATTATGTTATGTAAACAATGTAGTACATAATAAAATTTACATATTCTATATTTACTTTCTTGAAAGCATGATTAAAGATAATATTATAAAAGTGGTTAATTTAAAATGACCTTTGCATTAAATGTGGGTGTACCAAGTTAAAGTTTAAGTATTTATAGATATTTAAAAATGTATTACCTTAAATGGCTGGAAAAGTGTATGATATACTTCTTCAAGTTCAGGGTCAAACTTGACTGGTCTCATTTGATAAACTATATAAAAGATTTGTCCAACATTTAAAAGCATAAAAGCAAAGTTCCAAGTAAATACATCTGGTGCACAAATAACGTTCCATGCCCACGCGGAAAAAAACATTAACCCTATAATAAAAATTGAATATGAAGTATAAATAGTGCTTATAATTAATTTTTAAGTTAAATTTATAATACTGAAATAATCAGTTAAGTTAAAAGTAGAAAATAATTTGAATAATGATAATTGTGAATATTATCAATAAAGCTTTGTAACGAAATGCATTTTTAGTACATTAAATTTTAATGTGTTAAATTTTCTGCGCTAAATCTCATTATTGAAATATTAAGAAATGTATTCAATAAAATATAAAAAAAAATNTATTGGACCCATACCTACAAATTTATTAAAATGGTTAATTATTAAATCCATTTGATATTCAATCTAACATAACAAGAGAATTTCATTTTAGTTTATTTTAAAATGTAATTGTCACTGTTTTTATTTCTTTTTTGTTTTGTTTTCATTTGTTTTAGGACACTTAATAAAAAATATTTTTTATTTATGTTTTTACGTTAAAAATTCAACTGTCATTGTTGATATTTCTATTTTGTTTTGTTTTTATTTGTTTTAGAACAATTGATACAGTAAGCCTAATATTATTTACTATATTGATTTTATTGATAACATAATGATGATTTCTTTCATTATAATTCTTTTTTGGATAATTTCAAACAAAATTCTTATCATTATAAAATAAATTAAAAATAAAAACTTTTTAACTATAATGAAAAAAAAATTGAAAATATATAATACTAACAAGGATTGATTGATTATTTTTCTATACAATAAATAATTGTTGTGTAAGGTATTTTCCTAATTTTAATAATTAAATAAGCCTCACCGATATTTCCTTTCTTAGCTTTAGCTGGTGATTTATACTCTCCTCCAGAAGTTAAAGATGAAGTGATACTTGGCAACCTAATATCTAAATGAGAACCTTTCTCTGTAACGATTTTATTATTCATGGCATATAATTTAGTAGTAATATCTCGTGCAATTAATGTTGTTAAAACAGTTGCTAAATATGTTTCCTTTACAAAAAGGTATTCTAATGCAGTTCTTTGCCAGTAAAGATATCGACACGTACTTGCCGCTACTATGGATACCTGAAATATACAAATCAAATAATAATGCATACGTTCAAAAATAAATTTGAGGTAAATTTACTTTAAATTTATCATCAACAGTCGCTCTACTAGATTCAAATTCTGGCGAATCTAAGAATTCACATGGAAGAATCGGATGTAAAAACTGATGATCTGATAAAACATTTACCTAAAAAATTAATGAAATGTAAAATATATTGATGTAAACTATCTAAAAATTATGTACCTTTCCAGATAATAAAAGTCCTAATCTATCAGTGCGAGTTAAATTTTGCATAGCATATGCTTCTCCGGCATGCAGTGACATGATTTGCGCGAATTCAGAGCTGACCATTCTCTTAAATTGCAATCTTGAAATCTATAAAAAAAGTATAATTTATGAAAAATGATAGTATGTAATTATCGTTAAAAAATAGATTTTTATCTTAAATGAACTACTTTCCTGAAGAATATATAGTAATTATGTTATGTAAACAATGTAGTACATAATAAAATTTACATATTCTATATTTACTTTCTTGAAAGCATGATTAAAGATAATATTATAAAAGTGGTTAATTTAAAATGACCTTTGCATTAAATGTGGGTGTACCAAGTTAAAGTTTAAGTATTTATAGATATTTAAAAATGTATTACCTTAAATGGCTCGAAAAGGGTATGATATACTTCTTCAAGTTCAGGATCAAACTTGACTGGTCTCATTTGATAAACTATATAAAAGATTTGTCCAACATTTAAAAGCATAAAAGCAAAGTTCCAAGTAAATACATCTGGTGCACAAATAACGTTCCATGCCCACGCGGAAAAAAACATTAACCCTATAATAAAAATTGAATATGAAGTATAAATAGTGCTTATAATTAATTTTTAAGTTAAATNTGAGTTTATTTAAAATAGACTTGTATATAAAAATTTATGAAAAGTTAATAAAAAACAATATTTCATCCTGATTTATACCGAGTGCTTACTTTTTCTTTTAATATAGGAAATTTAATGGTAAAATATTCATTACGCCATTAATTTTACCCTATTAATGTAATGTCATGAGCCCTTTTTTAATGATGTACGATAATCCTGTTATCAAATACAGGTAAATTAAAATTTCCATCTTAAAGCACTTTCCAGGCTGCCATGCAAAATAATACAAATAACTTCTTAACACTTTATGTTTTTTAATTCTTATTTTAATGTAAGAAAGATTAAAATAATGGAGACTTATTTCGAAATAAAATTAATTCGATATAAAAAATTAGACAGACTAATATGAATATTAATAGATAACTGCAGCTTAAAGATAATAATCAATTTTTATACGAATACAGATAACCAAAATTAATGATATCATCAGTATTTTAATTAATTATTTTGTAAATATATAGACAAGATTAGAGAAAAATTCGTAAATACAAAAACTGAGACAAGATCACTTAAAGTTATTGGTTTTATTTTGCATAGCACTCTGTAAACTGCTATAAGATGGAAATTAATTTTTTTTTGTGTCTTGTGACATACATCATATCATATATAATTAAAAATACGGAGCTCATTGGATGCGCATTATAACTTTTGTATTAAAATATTTGTTTTAACTTTAATACGGAAAAATTTATGGCGTTATAAAAATTATAACACTCGGTATATATGAAATTTATTAAATATAAATATATTAACATTTGGATCGAAACAATTAGTGATTGATATACTATTTATTTAAGAAGTTATTTTCAAAACTTGAAACAGATAATATGCTGCCAAGAATAAGTTTTTTGTTTTTGTTGTCTAAATAACTGAGAGTATTTAATACATTAATTTTATTACAATTATTTATTCTGTTTTCATATTTTTTAAATTAATAATCTTCACAATATATTAAATTATATTTATGTTTAATACAGCAAGTAATTAATTTTCAATAAATTTTTAAAAAATTTGAAGATAGTTTGATAAACTCATATATTTTCTTATAATTGAATCGATTTATATATTCTTATAAATATACATATCATTTAAAGCAATTGCAGAAATGCATACTATATTAAATCAAATAATTAATAAGAAATATTGGTAGATGATTAAATGTGGTAATAATTAAGAAATTTAATAAAATTAATATTTGTTTCAGAATAAATACAAGATCAGTTTTTAATCCTTCATAGATAAAAATCATATAAAGGTCACATAAATTATTTCACTACAATTAGTTAATGTTCTCTTTACTTGATTATTTCATCAACTTTACTAATTATTTAATTTACTGATAACAGATATATAAAGCAAATAAGCGATGGGTATTTACTTTTCCATTAAAAAAATTAAATCTTTAATTTTGTAAATACTTACAATTAATAGAATAAATAAAATTTTAATTCAAATTAATATATAATCTATTGTATTTTATTATAAGTACAAGCAATTTTTTTTCATTTAAGTTTCCATTATAATAAGTTTGGAAAGATATCCATTGATCATGTTTAACACGCGATATATTTGATTAGATTTTAACTTAATTAAAAATTACATCTTTCATAACTGAATTTTGTTCCTTCTAAACTTAAATTTTTATTTTTATTAAATAATTGTTTTAAAAAAATTAAATAAATTTCATTTATACAAATAAAATTAAGTATAAAGTGAATTATTTAAAATATTAATTCTAATAATAATATTGTCTTTTGTCGATGGGCACATACCAATATAAATTTATATTTTTATTAATTTGATTTATATATCATGTTTATGTAAAAATCAGAATGCAATCTAAGCAATTTAAATATATCTATATCAGGCCTGCGACACTCAGAATTCAGTTTTAATGACCATGAGTCGTAGTTGGTTGTGACGGTATATAGTAAAATATTTAACTNATTATTATTATTTAATTTTATTTTAATTTAATTAAAATGTTAAGAGTGGATATAACTTAGCTACCTTTAATCATTACCATTAAAAATAATTTATAAAATCAACTAATATCGAAATTTTTAATGATATTTTTACAAATTTAAATAGAGACATTATTATCAAAAAAGTTAATTTGATCACATTTTCATGCAAAATATTTTCGCTAATTGCTTTTAACGACAAATTCTAGTATAAATATTGTAAAAAAAATGTTATCAGTTGATAAATTACATTTTCTAAAGCTGTAAAACAAATATTTCATGTAATAATTAATCATTAATTCATTGATAAAATATCTTTTGAAGTACATATGTTTCAACACTCATAAATACTTTTATCTGTCATAAATTATAATAAAAAAGTGCGAAAGCTTAAAGCAATTAAATTAAAAGCATTTTACCGTTACTTTCCAATTAATAAAAGTTATCAAATCACATTAATATATACGTTTGTTTGATCGATTATGCTTTGCTTTGTCCTCCAAAGCTGCCTTTATTTTGTTGATTAATATTTGTGAATAACATTAGTCATCAACGAAACGTATAAAAAAAGTCAGTGAACTAATGGGAATATATAATTTATTTAATATCAAACAACAAAAAAATATATAAGTTCGATATGAATAGTCATACGATAAAAGTTTGTTTAACAAGACTTTTATATATAAGTGTCGTAATTACGTATTGTTTCAGACAACTTATTAAAAAGCAATTATTTTTTTACTTTATTTTTTCTTAGCTGGAGAAAGTTATATAACATCATATTTTATTAAAACCACAGTAAAGAAAATCTAGTACGAAACTGTTTTTTATCCTTTTTCCACTAGTTAAATTCCTACTCACAATATCACTTTCTAAAATTTTGATTTGAAAGACTTTGACTTATTGTTAGTTGAGAGACAGTCTGATTCTGATTCAAATACTGAACCAAATCATACTACCAGTTGTTTTGAGGTCATTTAAAACGGATTTAGAGGTTCATATCTCTGATAATACTACTGTATAATATATTTAAAAGGCGTTTATTATTACATGAAAAAATGTTTTAGTACTAATGGAAATAAGTTTAAAATCCAAAGCAATTGGAATTTTATTATTTATGTTTCGTTTACCAAAACTACTTTTATTTATTTTTAAATACAAATCAATAACTGCATTTGGGGTTGAGTAAAGCTTATTTTTAAATGATTTAAATTATTAATAAAATTGTTAAAAAATTATTCCTTAAAATGAAATATAAAAATTATTTAATATAAATACTTACCGATTATAATACACCCGTGCATAAATAAAGCACCTTTGGGTGTTGATTTCGAGGAATATCCGATAAGGAAAAAGAAATTAGATATATGAAATAAAAAATGTTGGGGATCCTTCCAGTAAAAACACCAAGGCCACCATGTTTCTATAAAGAAAACAGAAATAATTCATGTAAATTTATGTAAACAGCTTCATTAAAAAACACACCATTTTTAATTACAAGTTGATATCAAGAAATGGATTTAAAAAGTTTTATTTTAACAATTATATTCCAATTTGAATTCATTAATATATCATTTTTGTTTTCAAAGTAATTTTCATTAATAATTAACGGNTATATATATATATATATATATATATATATATATATATATATATATATATATATATATATATATATATATATATATATATATATATATATATATATATATATATATATATATATATATATATATATATATATATATATATATATATATATATATATATATATATATATATATATATATATATATATATATATATATATATATATATATATATATATATATATATATATATATATATATATATATATATATATATATATATATATATATATATATATATATATATATATATATATATATATATATATATATATATATATATATATATATATATATATATATATATATATATATATATATATATATATATATATATATATATATATATATATATATATATATATATATATATATATATATATATATATATATATATATATATATATATATATATATATATATATATATATATATATATATATATATATATATATATATATATATATATATATATATATATATATATATATATATATATATATATATATATATATATATATATATATATATATATATATATATATATATATATATATATATATATATATATATATATATATATATATATATATATATATATATATATATATATATATATATATATATATATATATATATATATATATATATATATATATATATATATATATATATATATATATATATATATATATATATATATATATATATATATATATATATATATATATATATATATATATATATATATATATATATATATATATATATATATATATATATATATATATATATATATATATATATATATATATATATATATATATATATATATATATATATATATATATATATATATATATATATATATATATATATATATATATATATATATATATATATATATATATATATATATATATATATATATATATATATATATATATATATATATATATATATATATATATATATATATATATATATATATATATATATATATATATATATATATATATATATATATATATATATATATATATATATATATATATATATATATATATATATATATATATATATATATATATATATATATATATATATATATATATATATATATATATATATATATATATATATATATATATATATATATATATATATATATATATATATATATATATATATATATATATATATATATATATATATATATATATATATATATATATATATATATATATATATATATATATATATATATATATATATATATATATATATATATATATATATATATATATATATATATATATATATATATATATATATATATATATATATATATATATATATATATATATATATATATATATATATATATATATATATATATATATATATATATATATATATATATATATATATATATATATATATATATATATATATATATATATATATATATATATATATATATATATATATATATATATATATATATATATATATATATATATATATATATATATATATATATATATATATATATATATATATATATATATATATATATATATATATATATATATATATATATATATATATATATATATATATATATATATATATATATATATATATATATATATATATATATATATATATATATATATATATATATATATATATATATATATATATATATATATATATATATATATATATATATATATATATATATATATATATATATATATATATATATATATATATATATATATATATATATATATATATATATATATATATATATATATATATATATATATATATATATATATATATATATATATATATATATATATATATATATATATATATATATATATATATATATATATATATATATATATATATATATATATATATATATATATATATATATATATATATATATATATATATATATATATATATATATATATATATATATATATATATATATATATATATATATATATATATATATATATATATATATATATATATATATATATATATATATATATATATATATATATATATATATATATATATATATATATATATATATATATATATATATATATATATATATATATATATATATATATATATATATATATATATATATATATATATATATATATATATATATATATATATATATATATATATATATATATATATATATATATATATATATATATATATATATATATATATATATATATATATATATATATATATATATATATATATATATATATATATATATATATATATATATATATATATATATATATATATATATATATATATATATATATATATATATATATATATATATATATATATATATATATATATATATATATATATATATATATATATATATATATATATATATATATATATATATATATATATATATATATATATATATATATATATATATATATATATATATATATATATATATATATATATATATATATATATATATATATATATATATATATATATATATATATATATATATATATATATATATATATATATATATATATATATATATATATATATATATATATATATATATATATATATATATATATATATATATATATATATATATATATATATATATATATATATATATATATATATATATATATATATATATATATATATATATATATATATATATATATATATATATATATATATATATATATATATATATATATATATATATATATATATATATATATATATATATATATATATATATATATATATATATATATATATATATATATATATATATATATATATATATATATATATATATATATATATATATATATATATATATATATATATATATATATATATATATATATATATATATATATATATATATATATATATATATATATATATATATATATATATATATATATATATATATATATATATATATATATATATATATATATATATATATATATATATATATATATATATATATATATATATATATATATATATATATATATATATATATATATATATATATATATATATATATATATATATATATATATATATATATATATATATATATATATATATATATATATATATATATATATATATATATATATATATATATATATATATATATATATATATATATATATATATATATATATATATATATATATATATATATATATATATATATATATATATATATATATATATATATATATATATATATATATATATATATATATATATATATATATATATATATATATATATATATATATATATATATATATATATATATATATATATATATATATATATATATATATATATATATATATATATATATATATATATATATATATATATATATATATATATATATATATATATATATATATATATATATATATATATATATATATATATATATATATATATATATATATATATATATATATATATATATATATATATATATATATATATATATATATATATATATATATATATATATATATATATATATATATATATATATATATATATATATATATATATATATATATATATATATATATATATATATATATATATATATATATATATATATATATATATATATATATATATATATATATATATATATATATATATATATATATATATATATATATATATATATATATATATATATATATATATATATATATATATATATATATATATATATATATATATATATATATATATATATATATATATATATATATATATATATATATATATATATATATATATATATATATATATATATATATATATATATATATATATATATATATATATATATATATATATATATATATATATATATATATATATATATATATATATATATATATATATATATATATATATATATATATATATATATATATATATATATATATATATATATATATATATATATATATATATATATATATATATATATATATAAATTTGCTTAATTAAGAATCAAATATTAGACGGCCAATTTAACACAAAATAAAAATAAAGCAGAAATAAATGAAAATATAGCTACATCACTTGCACTCTGTTCCTTCCTAATTATTTTGCTGTAGTATACTTCTTAATTTATCATGTTGTGAATATTATATGAAGTAACTCACGACTTTGCGCGGAAAATATATCCAACAGTAGTTGTTCAAACTCACGAGAACTGAAATGGCTTTAATTTTCCAGTTTTAATCCTTTTTCTAGTTGATAGAACTTCATAACAGTGATATTTATCAAAACTTTATAAATTTAGATTAGAAATGAGTAATTGCTTGCTTTAAATTATATAATTAACAACGATAATATCACAACTTGAGTAAAGGTTATTAAAAAAAATTAAAAATTTAATTTAATTATATGCTATATCTCATGTAATAAAGCCATATTTTTTTTCATTTGTGTTTTCATATTTTTAAATTAAGTTTGTTAAAATAATTTAGATAAAGCTATATAATTCAATTGTTATTCATAATAATTATTATTTTTTATAAAATATAACTGTACTGGAAAAATATAAATTTGTAATTTCAAAGAAAATTAGTACAATTTTTTACATGAATTAATTAAATTACAGAAATTTATTTACAAATGAATAATTCTTAATTATTAATTAATTAATATTAATACTTTTGTATATAAATTATAT
>NEEE01009067.1:1560-15449 GCA_002278615.1 Pogonus chalceus | reverse complement strand
TTCTAAACGAATACCGCTTTCAAAAAAATTTCCCAAAAATAGACCATATTTGACAAAAAAAAATATTTGAAATAACGCGATTTTTTAGAAAAAAGAGACTTTAACTTTGCACCTTCGGCGTATACGTTTCAAGCGGAGCAAGCATTGTAAAACGAACAAAAAATTTATGATTACTTTTTCTTATAATTGCAAAAATTAATAAATATGTGTTTAAGGTTACTTATTTGATCCTCAAAAAGTTTTATTGTTTTAGAATGAACCGTTTTTTGTCTACATTAATTATTTTATACGTACTTATATTTACAAAATTATATCATCAAATATATTTTTGATTATAGGTATTTTTGTTTAATTAAATAAAGTTTTTATATATCAAGTCTTAAAATAAAATAAAGAAATTTTTAAATACAAATTAATTTTTTTAATGAAAATAATGTACAATATTTTATTGCCTAGACCACCATAGTATATAGTTATAATACACATCAGAGAATAGGGCCTTACGTACAATTCAGACGGTAAATATTCGCTATAAATAGTAATACGTACAATTCACAATCTGACAACCAAAACACTATGACTCTCATATCATTTTGGTGGACAGCTTCACAAATGCAGTTTTTTTCACTACTTACATTTATTCGGACTGCACTGTGAATCTGTGTATACAATCTATTACAATATTTCTACACACATATACATAGTACTCTAAAGTGAAATTTTTTATTTGAAAACATATTTCATCTTTGTATTTATTAGCTAATAGCGTTTTTTGCGCGGAAAATTTTATTAACAAACAATTGCATAATATTAAAAATAGGTTAAAAACAATTTAACATGAACATCACTTTTAAAATTAATATTTTTAATGAAATTTTTCGCGCAATTTGTGATATTTCAATTTATCTCCATAAATACAAACAAGTAATGATTCAACAACAAACGCATTTTAATATTTATCTGAACGAAATGTTAAATTGTGTTTGTTTCAATCAAATTTTTTGACATTTACAAAAATCTAATGTTATATTTATAGTACAAGTTTTCACACTATTACATTTCATATAATAATGATATGATTTACAGTTGTTTAGGATAATATATTTATTATTATTTTAGATTATTGATTTTAAAAGAATTATGGATTTTAATTTGAACATATAATAAAAATTTAAACAAATCTGATATATTTATATTAAAAAAAAAACATTATACATGAGAATTTGAAATATATTTCGTGTTGTTTTATCCATAATACTCTTAAAATTTGTTTTTATTATTAAAAACTGTAAATGATTAATTAAAAATTGTTAACTTACAAAATGTCTAAATCTAATATCAGTTTTGGAATTATTTTCCAAATTTAGATATGTATTTCCAGTACAACTTAAAATCGTATCGAAATTTTTTATTCTATGTATACATTACATACTAAAATTAATTTTTACACTTACATTTATATAGATATTGCATGTATTCTAATTATTATTAAATATTTATCACGAAATACAGTAAAATAATGGCATGCTTTTAAGATTTTTTATCATATAATTTATAGGCAAGTTAATTTACATTATGAAATTAATAATATTTCATAAAGTATATTTTCTTTCTAAATAAAGATAAATTTATAATGTATTATAATTTTTGTAACTAATTAATAATTATACTATTTATTATAAATTCATCTTTACTTCCAATAAATATAAACAAAATATGCTAATCAAAGTATTTTATTAATAATTTAACACTCCTGAGATATATTTGAAAAGCATATTTCGTTTAAAATAAATATTAAAATACAAATATTAAACAGGAGTACAAATAAAGTTAATTTTTGATTTATTTATTGTAAGAATATTTCCCAAAATTTGAAAATAATGCGTTTAATAAATAATAAAAAAAGAACTAATATTAGGTACTTAGTAATATGTGTGCAAAAAAAAAGCAAAACAATTTTACATGTATAATCGGACCCTATTCTTTTCGTGTAACTACAGTGTCCGTTCGCCTATTATTGTTTTATAAATTATACAAAAGAAAAATAATAATTTACAGTCAGTCAAAGTAAAAATCTAAGCCACGTAATAATTATTATCAGTAGAAGTAACATGAGTATAATTATTAACAAGTTTAGATATAGCGTAAAGGTATTGTATATTAAAAAATTTATATACGTTTATATAGAAAATAATATACAAAAGAATAGTAATTCCTAAAATTATCAACAAATATAATATAATGAAATGTGAGTTAGGAACTTTATCCATGTTGGTCCATTTATAATAAAATAACTGAACCATTTCTAATAATTAATATAATAATAATTTTTATATAATATTCATACATATAATGTATATTATGTACACTGAAATATATAAGCTACGAAGAGCTTTTAATGTATGTAAAAATTTACCTATTTATATATAAGACTATTTCATAACAAGTGATTATACTTACTTTTACAATAATTATTTGCATACATTCTGACACTTTTTATGTAAATTTTTTACATTTATTTCGGTTTTTGGCATCCATGATAATATATTTTGTAGACCCTGCTTTTTTTCTGGGTGCCAAGATCCGACAAATAGGACAATTTAAGACGAATAGAAACTACGATAATTGTTTTCTTTTCAAATTCTTTTAAACTAACAATATTTTTACATAAATTAAAATTATAATTAAATAGATATTACTAATTTATAACATTCATTCCGATAATTATACACGCAAATTTGTATTTCAATTATATTACAATTAATTTATCGATTGTTAAATTTCTTTGCGGCCATTTTGTTTTTGGTTAGGTTTAATAACTGATTAATTGTAATATAATGAACGAATTGTATGTTCACAACATGTTTACAAAGCTAAAATTACTGATTGCATACTAAATCATGGAGATTAAATTTAGTTAATCTAGTGAAACTAGATTTTTAGGAACTTTTTATCCGTGGAAGACTGATTTTGTAATGATTTCATGGCCTGGATACTACGATAAAAAATTCCAGGGTATAACTGACTATTGGAAACGAGAAACGAATAAAAAATGTCAGTATTTGCCCAAAAATTTGTTAAAATATCCTTTCAATACAGGTAGTTTTTGTATTTTTGTATTCAATACGTTTATCCTTTTGGAGTTAGACTCGAATAAGTGAGTTGGATATTTTATTTAAACCGCATTGAATTCATTTAATAATTAAAAGAAGAATGCAAAATTGTAAAATGATCGAGACATGCCAACAGTAAAAAACAAAAAGTTTAATTACATAGTATACATATTCACTGGCAGAATGTAGAAATAGGTACTACAGTTTTATTTATTTATAAATCTAGTAGATATTTTTATACAAATTATCATTCTGTTACACATACACACGAACATACATACACATACATACACCACAACGCTAAATATATAAGTCCTACCGTTTAAACTGCTAACTAATATTATTTAGTACTGTAACATTGTTACGATAAAAGTTCCATGAATAATAATCATTGCACAACAAGATCATTTTTGGCGTAAAATTCGAATAAAAACTAGTCCAAGAAATGATCCGCAAAAAAGTTAACGTGATGTCATTCTTGCTTAGGTATATTTGGGTTAAACGAATGGCCTGAAGATGTTACTAATGATAAAGGACTTGCAGCTAGGGAATTGGCAATAGCAAACATGGCGCTATTACCATTTCCAACAGAACAAGGTGAACCCATTGCTGCTGCAGGTGGATTAATTCGTTTTTCTTTCTGTCTTCTATTACAAAACCATACTCTTACTACCTCTTTCTCCATGCAGAGGGAATCTGCAAGCATTGCTATCTCCTCGGAAGTTGGTTTTGGATTTGTGATAAATGCTTTTTCGAGTGCTACACGGACGCTTGTCTCAATTGAGGTGCGTTTCTTTCGGCGGCGGCCAATTGCTTCTGGAGTTGTCATCGGATTGCTTAAAGAACTGGGGTTGCTTAATGTGTTATCGGCGTCTTCTAACCATTTTTGAAGTAATGGTTTTAGTTTACACATATTTTTAAAGCTTAAATTCAAAGCTTCAAATCTTGATATTGTAGTCTGGGAAAAATCGTTACCGTAAAGTTTTCCCATCGCTAAACCAACATCGCCTTGAGTGAATCCTGCAAAATAAAAATTTAAAATGCTTAATTTAATTATATATTACGGAGAAACTTTTTTATTTTATTATTTAAACCAAAAATTATAGTTTATTTTTAATATCGAAGAAATAATTTATATATTTTTAAATTGAAATATATATATTTTAATGTTTAATGCAAAAGATGTCTGAATTTAAATAGAAATTTAATGTGATTTCTAACTTACCTAATTTTATTCTCCGTTGTTTAAAAGTTTTGGCAAATTGTTCAAGTTCTTCAAGATCTGTAGTTTCCTCCGGAGAGGGTTCCATTAACCTGGACGGTGTCTTCAGATGTTGAGGAGTAAGTCCCCCGGAACTAGGAGTACTGGGAGTAAGTAAACTGGCTGGTAACGAATTCATATGACCAGGACCGGAATTATTTGGTGGTGTTGTTTGAGTATTTGATAATGTTACTTGATTATTTTGGTTGTTACTAGGTGGCAGGCTTGTGTTATGTTGATTTCCGGTAGATTGAGAATTTTGTTGATTATTTTGTTGTTGTTGCTGCGCTTTTTGAAGTTGCTGCAATTGTTGTGCGGCTTGCGCTATTTGTTGTACCTGAAAATTAAAATAAATAAAATTAATTTAATGCGTCATTATTATTTACTTATCTAAATTCTAATCAACAAACCTGAAAATGTGAATATGGATAAAAATTATAATATGGATCCATATTTATTAATTTATTTAAAACCACTTAAAAAAAAGATATGCAATAATTTTTAATATTATTTTTAAAAACTTGTTACATTTAATATGATTTCTGATTAATAGTGCTTAAATTTTATAAGATTTAATTTCTGATAGTCGTAAATTATTTTTTTTATCAGTTATTGATAAAAAAAAGATATATTATCTGTTAAGATTTCATTATTTAGACAAAAATTAGAACAATTTGAAAACAAAACATTTCAAAATTGATTTTGAATCATAAATATGTGTAAATAAATGATAAGATCTTGCGTCATTAAAAATTGATAATTTTTTTAAGACAAAATAATTCCAATTGAATTGAACGTAAAATATATAAATGATATATATTTTTTACAACAAATTAAAATTCGATAAATATATTATTAAAAAATATAGTTTGAAATTGAATTATATAATATTTATTAAGATATTTTCAACATCTTGGAATGTTTACGGACTATTGACGGAAAATTTTTTATTATCACAAACACGGAAGACTGAAGATAAGACATTTAAATATCATTTTGTAACATTATTTTGTAAATATATATATTAACCAAGAAACTTGCAATTGTAAATACAAAACAAATTTGCAATAATTATTTTATATTAGAAATAAAAAAGATTTTAATGTTAATTACATGCAGATTAGAATATCACACACCTGTACGGAAGGTGGAACTCCTCTTGAAGATAAAGAAGTTCGAGGAAAGCCTTGAAGAAGCCCCTAACAATAACAATACACCAAGCAGTTAGAAAATCATGCATTTCAAACCCAACTAAGTTAAAACTAAAATTTATGTTAATTTTTAACCCTTTACCAAAAACTATTTGAATAAAATTTATAAGACAAACCTGATTTTGTAAGAAAAACTGCGCTTGTGGTGGAAGAGGAGGTGTTTGTCCGCCATGTTGTTGGAACATAGCAAATTGTTGAAGTTGTTGAAGAGATGCAGGGTTCTGGAAGGCTTGAAGTTGAAGTAAAGGACTTCCTAATAATCCTCCTAGCCCACCAAGAGCTGCTAAAGCTGCTCCCATTCCTGGAGGACTAGAACTTGTTACTTGTGAGTTAGGGGATGCTGATCTTGTTGGTTCTGTCACCTAAAATATAAATATTTATATTAATAAATAAATTTGTAATCTTATAAACTCAATAAAATATGAAAAAATAAATAAATGTTTTAATAAAAATTGTAAAATAAATAAAAAGGAAAATTTTTAATATCACAAGTAAATAATAAAACTTAAATACATGGCAACCCTAAGGTAATGTTTGCTAAGCCCCGACTGATTTCGAACAATCTTTGATTTCAGAAAACATTTGTTCTCAATAAATCTCAAACTAGCATCTCCCTTGTTCTACAGTCGAAATTCCACCCCTCAAAAAGTTAAAATGTTTAAATTCTTCAGGGAAAAGTTTGATCTAAACGTACCCTAATATATCAATTGAAGATTTATTAACATCATGTTATACATTACAAGTTTTGACTGGCTCAATGGATTGTTTTAAATTGTGGTTACTTACCAAATTAAGAGCACCACCTCTATCAGAGTCCATGGAATCTCCGTCATGGTGTAAATCTGGCCCATTATCGCTGGTCATACTTTGTTCATCACCGCTTATATCACCATTTACGTCATCATCTGAAACAAAAATAATAAAATATTATAATATATTTAAATAATACCTTTATTCAAACAATTTCAGAAGCGTGAAATATTATTTTATTTACAAATTTTGTGTAAACAAAAATATATAATATATATAATATAATATAAAATAAAATAGTTTTAATTTATAGTACTTGTTCCTTTTTTATGTTTTATTATTTAAATATCTCATTGTTTAGCTTTATTTATTTATTGAGTAAAAAAATTAATGAATACAAAAATCACAAATAATTTTATCTAAAATAAAAAAGATTTTAGAATTCGTTTGATAATATAACGCGGAAACCTCGCGTTATCTATAGAATGTCCCAAAAGGGTCAAGAATTAAACGTTCGAAAATCGTCTTTACAAAGAATTATAAGGAAGGATTTGCATCTTAAATCTTACAAAATTCAGCTAGTGCAAGAATTAAAACCAACAGACCATCTTCAACGATTGAAATTTGCGATTGAAATGTTCGAGGTTTCCAAACTTTGGAAATAGCCCGACCCTTTTGGGGCACTTTGTATTATAAATAAATAAAATTTAATTGCAAAATAATGATTTATAAATTCGAAGAAAATAAAAATTTAAGAATATCAATTCATAAAAATAGAGTGATTATTTAGTTCCTCCATTATAAATTTAGTACTTAAAATTGAGAAAAAGAAGATTTATTGATAACAATATAAAGAAAATATTTTAAATTTGTAAATCATTAAGAACTTAAAAATTTTTGATTGTTGATATTCTGTGTGTTTTAATATTGAAAGCTGAAAATATTTTTCCGTCAAAGATGGTAAGAGTTTAAAAATGGAAATATTCAAATATACTGCAAGTTAAAATGTTCCATAGAAATAAAATTTGCTACATATTTATATGAAATGCAGAATAACAGATCAGCAGCAGCTAACTTCCACTCAAGTTGACCGTTTTTACAAAATCGAACATAGGAAAACTAGGATTGAATATCAAATAGCTATATTCAGATTTAGATAGTTCAAACCATTGATATATGCAAGCGGCTGAGGCATTGTGTGCCAAATGTTCCGCTTTTAAATTGCGGTTTACATTATACAGCTATAAACGTGTCTTGAATTTCAAATACGAATACATTTTAACAGTTTTTACAGCATTTATAATAAAATAAAATACATTTTAACATTTATTTCTGATGTTTTTATTCATTACATTTAAATCAATTAATAGCGCAGGAACTGAAACTCTCTCTTAAGCTCTTTATAAGTGCGGATGAGACATGTATCGACCTGTACTTAGATAGATATATACTTTAAGGACTAAGCTATCAGAAATATTTCTACAAATATAAATAGCTTGACAATGAGTAGGACTTAGAAATATACTTTATTTTGAAGTTTTCAGGATGGAAACTATGTTTTATTAATATATTTTATAATAAATTCAGGCTCATTATAATCGTATTTATCTGTTCTGCTTTAAAATTTATGGACTAGTAAATATAGTGTTAGCAGCTTTTATTATAATTATAGTTCGCAGTAAATGTGGTTGAAGAAACTGTAGTAAAAATTATAAATGAATATTATGTATTAATTTATCTTATTAAAGAAATAAAATAGAATTTAAAAGTAAAAAAGTGCAGTAAAACCCAAGGATGATTCAAAAATCATCCAAGTGAATATAGCAACCGAACATCCGTTCTTTCTCGGCCGTTTGTGGCTATTTTCACGGTATTTGAGTTTCGCTTCGAATGCCTAGTGCATCCCTAAATATCAAAATTCAACCGGTGTGAAATTTCTTATAGTCGGCGTGTCTTAACCACTGCGTTGAGGGGCCAAGAGATGGACAAGTACACGATGACGGACCCCCAGAAGAAAGGGAACGATAACTTTGGTTATTTTACTGTCTGTCGAAGATGAGGCTTCCAACTTTGGATGGCTTATCACTGTACATGCAAGACTTCACGCTAATGCTTTCACTACCAATGTCTTTTTAATATTTTTGTGAACAGATCATTTGGAAAATTACATAGTCATTTCTAGTCTGCTACTTTTTCTTCTTTACCGTTCCCAAAATATTTTATTTACTTATTTATTATTAAACTTTTGTAGTTATATTTAAAGTTAAATGCAAATTTTGTAAATAAATATAATTATTTTTCAAACAAAGACAAATTGAAGTTTAAAATCTCTTTCATCATAAAAAAATAGACAAACAAAAAAAAAACAGACATTAACAACATATAACAACTAATGCTCATAGAGATCATATTATTCAGAAAAAAAAGATCGGTGATCAATCATCATAACTCCCTCTATCATCGTAGTTCAATCAAAATTACATTTCGCACGTTTGGCCACTACTTTCCCCTAAAATAGCCAGCCATACATTTAAGCAGAATGACTAAAAATCAGGGTTACACAGACGTCTGATATACTGAAGGAGGTTGGAATAAATTCTGCTTAATTTTGAACACCCTGCATAAAAACGATAATCGATTATACAAAAGTTATTAATGGTAATAAAGTGCAT
Organism: Pogonus chalceus; assembly: GCA_002278615.1. NCBI lineage: Eukaryota > Metazoa > Arthropoda > Insecta > Coleoptera > Carabidae > Pogonus > Pogonus chalceus. Next base: position 6,442 of record NEEE01009067.1, on the reverse strand, counting down.
TATAAATCTGGACCCGGAAAATTATGTTTTAACTATTTTTGTCTGTTAAATGGGGTGGTTATTTTTAGGGTTAGAGATTATATTTTTCTGGAATTGTTTTATTTTAGCGTTATCCTAAAAATCAAGTGCTCTTCGCTTCAGTAAAAAATTGAAAGTTTGTAGATTCCTTTTTTATGTAAATGTGAAAATCAGTGATTTTTCCAGATATTTTTTCTTCACATGATTGTCATACAAGCGAGCTGAGAATTTGAATAACCAGCCGCCTTAGATTCCAAACGGAAAATATTCTGATCGCGTTGGCTGACCGTTTTGAATAACAAAACACTGCCGACAATAAAAATATACTACCCCATATTACGGCAGTTCTCAAGCCCAGATTTCATACGTGATACAGTAGCTTAGCTGATCTGAATATTGCCAAAATTTTACCGTCAAATAACATGAAATATGTTATATGAAATTTTCGAATTAGAAACTTTAATTTAAAGAGTTGATAAGTTTGTAATAAAGATTAGTTAATCCCCGGAAGAATCAACACCTACTAGTGGCTAAATCTTTGATCAAATCGACAATGCACCAAACACACCGTGTTTTACTATCCATTCAATGCAATGGCGGCATTAAAACTGCCACGTCATCAAATGATTGATGATATAAACGACTGTTTAACAATGCATCCATTGACATTGTTGTTAATGCGTTTCAGTCCCTAATCTATGAGGCTAACCAGGTCACATGACATGTGCCGTACGTTGTTTAACCAATCAGATTGCAGATTAAAAGCTTTTTTAACTTTTTTCACCCTTGCTTTCTAAGTTGTACTAACCCCTTTGGGTTTTGAAATTGTAATTGTGTTGAAGCGGTTTTTGATATTTTAGGCACGAGCCATTTTAAGAATTCATTTGAATATGGACGATCCTTTTTCGCTTGAATTTAAATTTATTTTAATATTTTTGCTATTATTTATATATTTTTTAAATTAGCATTAATTGTTGTAAAGTAAATAATAAATAATAATAAAAGGTTTTAAATTTTTATGAAAGCAATTTCAAGGACTCATTTTAATACAATTTTAATATCATATTCTATTTATTTAGCAATATTCAAAAGAATAAAGAAAATGCAAAAATTAACAAAACTGGTAAATTTTTGTACTTTACTATTTCATAATACAAACAAGTTGATAGCAGAAGAAGAACCAAATTTTATTAATTTTTATTTGAAAATAATACAAAATCTAGTTTCAAATTGATTAAATAAATTGTATCCGATATTTACATTTATATTCAATTCCAAAAATGTATTTCACATTGTTAAAAATTGAAAGCAAAAAATCCACTTTACTTGTACCTATATTATAATACATAAACATATCATTTTATATCATATCTGTCTACACATATTAAAAAGATATGTTAATTTGTATAGTAAAGAGGTAGGAAGGAACCCCGTGTGGTTGATAACCCTTTTTAATAAAAGCAGTTCGCACGTGCGCGGTATTATCTATGGCACGTGGCGGTGCTTGTTACATCGTAAAACATGGTAATACATTGTGCCCTGGGCGACAAACTCGGATGCAGACAATTTACAGGACCGTATTCTTATGTTTTGAACCCTTTTTTAGTTGAACATAATTTTAAAATAACTGTTGAATGCCAAACATTTAATATATGAATAATTGAAGGATGTCTTAAAATGTATTAATCAAATATTGCAAAAATTAAATTAGTTTGTCATATTTTATAATTTAATTTTTAAACCCTAAAAAGGTTTTAAGTGAAAAAACTGTAGGAATTATAATAAAATTAATATTTAAAACTTAAATACTATTAATGATAAAAATAAAATGGAAGATGATAAAATTAAAAAAGATCCAACCCTGAAGAAGCATCACTTGTATTGCTTAAAAAACAGGTTCCTTCACATCTTAACTTCTTCACAGGTAAACATCAAATATGTACCGACAAGCATGTCATCAAGATTAAAGATTAGAAGGGGAACCCCACGGATATCAATGAGTATATCAAAGAAGTATAAGGTAGCACCCTTAGTACACTATCATTTCACTTATAACGCTATTAAAATCCCACCCAAGTTTAAACAAGAATGCGATGCTATTGTAACAATATTTATAAATGATTTAAATAATAAAAATAAATATACTGAAGTAAATTCCGAAGAAAAAACAAATTATGTTGAGCGAAACTTGTTAGTAACATGCATTAAAATTGCGGTAAGTGAGAATTATTATAAAAGAACAAATGTTAAGTCCATTTACTGTCATTATTGAAATGTTGTGGTGGCAACTCTGTTATTAGTAACAGCCGCCTACTTACTAAATTGTGTAAATTAGAATTTTTGCAGACAGATGTATATATGTTAGTAATGTAAAAATACATTAAGTTTTTTTGTCGCAAATTTTGCGCATTGCAAATTATGTATAACGTAGGTTTTAATAAGGGATGAAATTTTATCTTACCGTGTGAAGGAGGTGTTGAGGGAGGTTTTTCCATTCGATGGAGTGGATGGTCGCCTGTAACAAATAAAGAATTTAGTATAAAATTTATTAGAAGTGTTAACAATAAAGTTAACTAAGTAAAAGATTTATAAACCTTGTAATAAATTGTAATGCATATAAAATAAATATACATATTTTCAATGTTATTATAACATTTTTTATAAATATATAATATATAAAAAAAAAGGAAGTAAAGGAATGGAAAGTTGGATAAGAAAAAAGTTATTTAATTATTTCAATTTTGTTTATAATACAAAAGTGCACTTTTATTTAATAAAAATATGCTTTTATATTAAGGTATAAATTTTAATTTACGATATAGGGTAATATTAAATTGAATTAGACGTAAATATCATAATCAAAAATTCAAAGAAAGCTATGAAAATTGACACGAACGATATACCTGTCGATATATCATAGTTGGCGGCGAGCGCATTTTGCTCTAAACGTGAGCAGTGAGCAGTGAGCAGGAATCGATGAATATGTATCAACTGTTCCTGTGCATTATTTATCCCACTCCTGAACGAAAGGTGGCTGCAGGGGCACGAAAAGAACCAGACTCTATATCCTGTGTCCGGCGGGGTACTTTCGTCGAACGACCCCCAGGAGACGACTGACCCCACACTATTATTTTTCAGAGTTGACCAAGGCTTTTGCATATATCCTACAGTTCTTCACAGCCTCTACGAAAGGTAATATGTTTTTACCAGTAGCGTAGGCCTTAATTTTTTTTCCTTTTTTCAAACACTTTTGATATTATTTAGGAAATACTAGTATATTTTTATATATGGAATATCAGGAAATTATTATTTTTAGCTCTTTTCCTTCAAATTCAATAAATATTTTATATATTTAGGTTTTTTTATGTATTTCTCGAATTAATATTTATATATTTTTGAAATCTATAATTAATAAGTTTTTTTTCATTTAGTACAATTTTGTCAGATTTATTTGTCTTTAAGTAAAAACGATTTTTTTAAAAACTTAATTGTAGGTTCTCCACAAGATTTTAAAATCAATTTTAAAATACTTTTTAATTTAAGAAATTTTCTTCTTTATTTTGAAACTAAACTTCCAAAAACATGAGAGTCTACTTCTAATTTAATTGAACATTTTTTTATAATTGTAATTTCAAATAGATCAAATTTTAAATTCAGAAAATATTGGGTAATATCATTTTTATTTTTTATTTTGGACGAATGTTGAAATTTGAACATATTTAAATAATATTTTGCATTAATTTTGAGATAAACTTGTTATATCTGTAAACTTTTTCTATTACAAAACTGTTTTTTATAATTATTCACATTATTTTTGAATTTTTTAATTTTTTTTTTAAATAAAATATCGAAGAAAATATAAAAATATTGAATTGTAAATTAATCTGCAGTTTTGCAGATATAAAAAGTTTTCTTTCTTGTATAATATATTGATTAAATATATATATTAGTGTAATAAAAAATTAAATATACAAGAGGTAGAAAAAATGTGCGCCAATGTGGTATAATTCCATGTTAGGCGTATATTTCGATTCCCTAGTATATTCCGTCGCTAATGCAACTCTATATGCGGTGAAATATGTTCTTTTAAAATACTGTCGGCCGGTATGTTAGCCATTGCACTTTATTGTTTTTCGATATCACCTCTTTCTTTGCTGGATACGCTCCTTTCTTTACGATATATGTTTCAAGTGTTAAACATATGTCTGACATATGTTACCTGTAATTTATGCATTTTATTGCCTGTAAATTTTTCTTTTAATTTTCTTACTAACCCTTGTGGTTTTTATTACATAATTCAATTAAAATTAGATCTTATATTATGGAATATATTAGCTATAATTTTATATATAAATTTAAAATTTTAGGTTAATTGACGAATTGAATTAGAATAGTATATTCTGTAATAAGTTTGGAATGAGGCATAATTCAGCTCGAATTAAGAGCAGAATAGTCATTCTAAACATTTTGAAATGATATATGTATTTTTTCTACAGTCGCTATACAAATTAGGCGTTTTGCGCCCTCTTCTGTATGCGCAAAATGGTACTTTGCCGCTCTAGAGCGACAAAGTAGAAAAAACGCTCGCTGTCCAAATTTTTATAAAACGTTACTTGTTTACAATCTTAATGGAAATGTTTAGTCAAAAATTAATACCACTGTCGTTACCTACACATTTATTACCTGCACAAGTCAATCTGACATATAATTGCTCTGTTAGTATATTACATAACCAAACAAAATATGCCCTGCTAAGGAGTGTAGAAATAAAATAGGGCATTCGTTTACAAAAACGAAATTAAAAATACTTAGATTAGATTGAATAGCTCAGTAAGAATAGAAAATAACGACAAATGATTTTTTT
>NEEE01008970.1:0-29408 GCA_002278615.1 Pogonus chalceus | reverse complement strand
CAGTTTAAATAGTAAAAAAACTTATATTTTTAAATAAAATATATGCATTAACTGAAATTAATATATTAATATAAATATTAACAATAAAATGTTCAATAAATAAATTGAAATAAAATTGCGTTTGCATTTACATGATTGAAAGTCAGTTTTTAATAAAACAAGTAAATAATACATTTTGCATATTTGCTTATAATAAAATCAATTAAATATATGTCCATCAGTACAAATACTACATATTTAATACCAAATATACGCCATGTTGTTTACATATTTGTATGTCTGGTATTTTATACATTTCATTAAAAAATAATTTAACGCGCTATATGAATTTCAATAATAAGTAATTAAAATTCAATACTTCTGATAGGCTATTGCTGGGCTGGCTTTGTGATAGTGTTTATTCCATTTATTTTTAATAAAAATTTAATATTATAATAATACTTTTATGTTCATAATTTCATTTATTATTCATACTAATAAAATTACAAAAATATTTTTTTCATTATAAATTTTATTAATTTTGCTCAACTATAAAAAGCATTTTCAAATTTAATTTCCTACTATATTTATAAAATTTTAATGGCTTATAATTTATTTATTTATATAATTAAAACTTTACATGACAATAGAAAGACAAGTTATTTAAAAAAATCGTTTTTGCTTGTAATAAACATAAAATTTTTGATGCAGAAATTCGTTTCCAATTAAATGTTCCCATAATTATTTTCATTTACATTTATTATGCTTCTAATTAGTAATGAATATTTCAAAGTACTTATAAAACTTTTGAAACACTATGAGTTTTCATTGATAAATATCAATTTCAATAACAACGGGTGTATTTCTAATTAAAAAAACTTTTTCAAAGCATACAAAATCATTTTGAACAATTCAAATTTTCAAAATTGAACTGTGGACAGCAATTATAACTAAATGTGAACATATCACTAATAATTTTGCGTACTTATTGGCGAAATCAATATATATCATGCTTTAATAACTTTTAATTGTAATTATAATTACAGCTGTTTCATAGTGGTTACAATTGAATATAATTTTCCATGCAGAAATTATCTATGTATGTATATTATTGTTTATTATATTTTAAATTGACAGTTTTATATTTTTTGTTTCACGAAAACCATACAAAATTTGATGATAGAGCGAATTCAGAACAAAATAACTAAAATCTAAATTATTTAAAACATATGACAATATACAATTTTTTTTTTTTTATAATAATATCAATTATTTTATATAATATTATTTATTTAACATTTATCATTTTAAATTATTTTATTTTATAAATAATTGAATTAATTATGTTACACTAAATTTCGAAGGAAAAAGCTGTCTGCTCTCGATGAAACATTTTTAATAAAATAGAAAACTTATAGAATTGTATAACAATTGATATGAGAAGTGATATCTTCCGATGATGGCTTAAAACTGCACTAATAGTATATTTTTTATAAGTTCTAAAGGAACATAAAAATATTTAAATTCACTTACAATTTGGATTTATTTGGATTATTTTTTTGACTTAATCATTTTAATTATATATTTTGCAAATTTATCCAAAATTGAAGGCTCATTTTTTTGAGAAATGTGAAATTGCAAACTTAAATATTTTAGAAATTTTGTTTCGCATGTTGATAAATCTATTATTATTTTGATCAATAATCTTATAGACACAACTTTATAATGAATTATTTATTATTTGCAAAATAATTAACGGTTCAAATAAAACTTAACTTTTCTTTCAAGTATTAGGGTTCTCAAACAATCAAATCATTTTGACTTAAGAAAAGTCACCATCAGCTAATAAATTTGGTGCTATACTTGTTGAAATTAAGTAAAAAATAAATTGTTAATTACTTTAAAAGTATTCTTCAATAGCAATAATGTTTTTGTTTATTTCTAGGGTGTGCCTTCGTGAAGTTCAGCTCTCACCAAGAAGCACAAGCGGCCATTAATAGCTTGCACGGTAGTCAAACTATGCCGGTAAGTATAAAACATATCCTAGTAATTTTGTTTATAGCATATAGGTTATTCATACAACTTACAACCATCTGTTCAGAACAGATGACATATATCAACAGCGTTTTATAAATATATTTTACGAAATAGCACTTGAAAAGTTAAATTATGTGTATTTGAAAAATGCTACCGTTCTGATATTAAATAAAATATTGCGTATATTATATTTGTTTCTATTCTAAACAAGAAACTGATAAATATTTACAACATTGGTTTATGTATTATTATTGGATGTTATGTATTTTTCTAAAATATTATAATTTCCCTCAGTTAATTAATTAATACACTGCGTAAGAATAATATTTACTAATTGTTTAATATATTGTCAATATTTAACAAAACCATATAATCCGAATTAGTTTATTGAAATTACAACAATTCATTATTAACCTGTTTATATGAATACTACTACTTGTTGCTAAATATGTATATGGTAAATACTATTTTCATAACAATTAATCTGATAATGTAGTTCAGTTTATGTAAACATGTATTTTATATTTTAATGAATAAGGTAAAAATTCATAAATTATATTTACATTAATTATATTATTACGGATGATGGTATTTTAAACAAATTATGGATATTTATTTCATTGTTTATTGACACAATTTCAAATATAGGATAATATTTTAATATTTTTATTTTTTAAATTGAAAATAATTGGTTGTAAAACAAAAGCGGTTATTTTATTAATTATTAACCTACAATTGATCTCACTTTAAATATTATTGCTCATTTAATCGTTGATTCTAATCACAAGTAACTATATTTTACCCTTACTAGTGCGTCCTAAGACGCATAGATAGCTTTTGTTTCAGGCACGACGTAGGCGTCGAATAGACTTCGCCCGCCTGTCCTCGAAGAAAACTTATTTCTTGAACTCACTGATTTGTATTATGAAATTACTTCTTATCCAAAAATAATTTGCCTGTTTCACATAGACAGATCATAAAACTGCTATATTTCTTATTACTTGATTTTGTCAAACTTTGACTTTATAATTTTTATATTATTTTAGAATTTAGTACACTTTTTGTCAACAAATATTTTCCTAATCCAAAGATAATGTTTCTAGGTATAAGAAATAACTATCTAATAGGTCTTTAAAAGGTTACGCGCGACCACTGCTGTTCAAAGGTTTAAGTTAATATTAGAAATTAACATTCTTAAATTAATGAGTAAAAACAAGTATAAAATAAAAATACAAGTTGTTTGTTTATTAACTAGTTTTTTTTTTTACGAGGAAGCTTAATATTTCCATTATAATTTTTAAAACGTGTTTCCTATTAACATAAAAAAGTAGTAATTAAAAGGCTTTTATTAATTATTCATTTTATATAGAAGCTTGTAAATACTTATTAAAATAAACAACTAGTTAGATAAACGAGGAGAAAATTTACGGTGGTATTTTAGTTATTAAAACATGAGTTCATTTCATAATTAAAATAACACCTGTCAGTGTATTTGTAAGCAATTCGTTGTCTTACTTCAGTTAGTGAAGCGTATAAAACAACGAGCGTATAACTCGCCAACCCCTTTTGGTTTAAGGTAGCTCTATGGGGGATGGTCGTTTGGCTATGCTGCGTTGTCGGTTGCCTAATTATCAAGCCGGCGGGCCGCGACCGCATTTACATGAAATAACAATAGGAGCGTCTCTGACGCGCCATGTATGCAAGAACGACCTTAGGTGTATCTAGTCCGCTACTACTACTACATGTTCATGTTCATTCGATTTGTAGCGATGTGATGCAACCGTACTTCTGGTTTTGGTTGCGGTTCGCTGTGAGAATATGGACCTGAACAAATTATCGGTTCACTGTTGAATAATAAAATATTCACTCAAAGTATTGCCCAAGCGAATTCAAATTCTTCACTGTACATGATTCATTCATAATAATTGCACATATGTTTGTATGTATGTAGTTATAATTTTCTAATTAAGAGAATAAGTGATTCGGTAAATTAGTAAATCAACAGATAGTGTGATATTTGAAATGGTGTTAATAAGCGAAGCATTAACGTTTGAGATTAAAACAGTGTTATTATTATGACACCAAACAGATTAATAAAGGCCGCGAAGTCAGAACATCTTGGTTCTCCGTGGTGAAATCAGCGTTACATAAACAACAGTGATTTCGTTTCACGTACTACATTTCACGGTGTGTTATAACAACGTAATTTGGTAAATGGTAATTTCTTTCGTGACACTGGCAGCCCTGCGGTGCAAGTAGATTGAGATTTATATGAGAAACGGGCAAACGGAGTTGGAATGATGGGTGGCGGGGACAGAACACAGCAGCTAAAATGAAAGTGGGAAGCAGAAGAAATAATAAGACGTGCGGAAACGAGTACGCGCCGGACAAAGATGCCAAACTAGGCGACAGAGCAAGAAAATAAGAGTGCTCCCTGCGGAACGACATCGCTATACTGCTTGTCTACGAAGATAATTTAAGGTAATGCCTTGGTCGGAACCGCGCCAATTGCTCGCCGTCTGTGTCAATTCATTCATTCATATCGGATCGAGAAACGCATAAACACTATTGCCTGTTGCCTTTCTAGATTCTACTTATAAATACATTCCATATATCTCATATTACCAATTTTTTTTCTTACAAACAAATGACAATCACAATTTTTATTGCACCATATCTAGTATATCATCGCTATTTGAATCGAAATTTGAACACAAATAAAACTTTAAATTGAAGCAAAATAATAAATTATTATAATAGTTTTAAAAGCTTAAGACCTTGTAGAATATTTTGAAAGTACTTAATAAACAATTTCAATATAAGTATTTATTTATCATATGTAAGAAGATCTTAGAGAAAAGTTCTGAAAATTTCCAATACGTTAAAATATATAATTTAAAGAATACATGTGTATATTCTTTCATCACTTATTGCATTCAATTCAATAGTAGAAAATAATTTAGATGGTCGACTGTATCATCCACTTGGTGGTATATTTTGTCGTCAATGAACAGTACTTTACAGAACCTCTTGTGCTCTCTTCTTTTTGCCCACTTTACGTTTCAAAGATTTTAACTTAGTACGACAGAAGCTTTTAAAAGGAACGTCTATTTTATGGTTTACCTGTGGCGACCTACATTATCTATAGGTATACGCAACAAAGGGAAAATCTGTATAAAAACTTTTTCCACTGCATGTTTTGTATTTACTTTTTGAGATTTTGTTTCTTTCACTGGAAAATCTTCTTTGAATTTTATTCTTGAAGTATGCAGCAGAAAATATCCACTGATCTTTATATTTACTATCTTTTCTTTATATAAATAAAAATATATTTATTTATTACACAAAAATATGATAAATTTTTATGAGGGAATATTTTTGAAAAATTTAATATACATAAGTCTTTATTTTATTCGGAATATAAAACAATTTTAATGTTACCGATTAAAGGTTCTTTCCTGCAAAGATTGGAAATAAACCTTTCTCCATTGAGTTTTAAGCAGGTGGAAACAAGGAATAAAAGACGAAAATACTTTGCAACGTTCGTAGTATTTATTCTTTCTTGTCGCAGCGAGTTGCACGTTTCTGAAACAATCAGTGAGATTATTCTACGCGACAAGGAGCACACCGCTGACATTGTTAAAAGTAGACAGGCGTCGCCCACTATAGCAACTTGATAAAGTAAATGAAATATTTTATATCAGAGTCGAAAGTTTGTTTTATCGTGTTCGCATCATGACAAACTGTGGCTTTCTTCATAAATACAACGCGCCGACGCTCACGCTGAATCCACACCAATAAATAACGAGAATAATCTTCCGCCTGTCAAATAACAAAGAAATGCATTAAGTCACAACGCGGTGCATTTCTACGAAATACTGTAAATTGTTGATGTTGCAATTGTCGTGCTTTTTATATTTAAAAATTGTAGTTTACATATTTTATACTTACATTTAAAAATATATCGATTTGATCACTTGATAGAATATGTTATAAATATGTTAAAATTTGGTTAATGTTTAAATCATACATATTCACATAAAATTTGTGGTGATATAGTGTGTCAATTAAATATGGAATGTCATCTGGACCTGGGAGTTTCGGACTGTAGTTCTCGTTCTCCGCCCGACAAGCGGAGACTGGGCTGCACTTCCCGCGCTTAATGCATTTAAGAGGAAAATTATGTCAGTTAGCAGAAACAAGGAACTGTTAACTGGGACTAAAAGCCTGAGCAAGAGAGTTTATAAATGGTTTATGCGCGAAATGCCGTAGACGCTACCACCAAGCTCAACACTGAATGACAACGATCTCCTATAACATGAGCTTGAATTTCAAGCTTCTCATTCTGTATATGAACGTTGTGCTTAGGTTGTTTAAGATCATTTCACTTAAATCTCAACACCAGATGATATTGAACTTTTAACCTCACATAAAATATCTCAGTTTACTCTTAAATTATTTCAAAAATCAATTTGAGAACCATTTTCGGAAATTATTATTTAAAATATTTATAACGTATTTTTATATCTATACATAAATTATTAAATTTATTATTAAACGGTTTACTTTGATTATTAAATGTAAAAAACATGTACATTAAAATATAAACATTTAAGCGGGCGCACAGCTATTTGAAACGGCAACGATCGCGCGTCTTTTAGGTTCTATTGAATATTTTAGGGATTTAAAAAATTTATTACTAAGAAAATGATATATTTCTTATATCTAGACATATTATCTTTAAATAAAAAAACTATCTATTGACAAAAATAGTAATTAATTTTCAAATAAAATCAAAATTAGAAAATCAAAGTTTGGCATCTAGACAAGTAATAAGAAATACAGCAGTTTTATCATCTGTCTGTATTAATCTCTTTATTGTGGGTTTAATTATGTGTAGATCCATTATTTTTGGATAAAAAAACAAAATCAAAAAGTTTGATGAGATCAAGGCAAACAGGCGTGTGTACTCTATTCGACGCCTACGTCGCGCCTTAAATAAAAGCTTTCTATGCGCCTCAGGACTCATTAATAAGAGTGAAATAAAGGTATTTGTGTTGAAAATGAACTTATGACAAGCTGTTAGAGATGGAAATTATAAGTGATGAAAGTGAACAATTTTTTATTAAAAAATGTATTCAGTTACGCCGGTTCGATCGCTTGCGTGCACTCTTTCAATAAATAATATTACTAAAATTCTTTATATCTCACAAAATTACCAATTCAAAAATTTACTCTACTTTAAACTTCAAATTTTATATGAAGTGGGTTTTCATTTAAAAATAGAATAAAATGTATCTTTTTTAAATTAAGAAAGTATGTCAGTATTATTTAGTATGAAAGCTAATTACGAAAATGTAAACATTATTTCCATTTGATATAATATCAAATAGATATTGTTAGTTATTTATCCATGAAACTTGTACGTCTTATTAAATAACCAAACCTAATTATTTAGTATTATAATTTAATAGAACAAATATGAAAACCTAGTAATCAAGTATATAACAAACAAGAGAATGATAGAAAATCAAATTTACTCATAACATTGTAGGTAAATAATTATATGAATATAATTGGTAAATATGTATTATATAATATATACATAAACCAATGTAGACTAGTACGTACTATACTGAAGCTTTAGTAATGGCAGGTTCAATAGGAAAACGCGAGTACAACGTAGTACCCCGTTGTGTGCCCAAACCATTGTCCGAACAGAACGGAACCGCATGTGGGCAACCCTGTCGCTAGCACGTGACACTTCTCTGATGCTACACACAATGTGTCACGTTTCACAATCGCAAGCTTTATTCCAGACGATTCAAACATGTTACGCTTACTTTGCTTTTGGTTTCATGTAAACTAGTCTCTGTTTCGTTCGTTTATTCGTTTTCTATTAAACCTTAAACTGGGTCAACGAATTACATATTCATTTAGAACCAAATCAATCACAAATACTAAATAATTTGTTATAAAGACATTGTTTAAAATGATTAATACTAATTATAAATAATATCTTACTGTTAGTATTAACATAAATATTTATTATGAAATAAACGTAATTTTAAATGAAGTTAAAATTTAATATAGTCTTAATTGCCAAAAGCTCACATAAAATGGGAAATGCAAATTGTATGCAACATATGAATACTGAAAGTTGCATTAACATGACCTTGAACATAGAACAGATGAAGCAATTACCGCACCATTATCGCAACATGAACTCCAATTTCAAGTGTATTTAATTCAGTAAACCACCGAGCTCTGCTACGAAATTAAATACACGCTCTCGGCGCTACCATTCACCAGTAATAATTTAATTTTCCTCTTTTCACGTCGACCATTTCATATATGTTTATTTGGTGTTCTCTCTGTGCAAGGCGACAATGGCGACATAGGGTACACTGGCGACAATTAGAGCGTGCTATAGCACGAAATATCCATCAGGGTTCACCCACCATGTTCCTTATTAATGGCTAAGTTTCAAATCATTATTCATGAACAAAAACATACAGGATTACTTGTTTCATGAGTTTTCAACATAATTTTCTCCTTTCTTACTGCCCATTGCATACTTTATATTTATTAATATTTCAAGCTTTACCCTTTTTTTTACTATTTGCTTTTTGTTGCTATTTCCCACTTTTATTGAAAACTTATTTATTTAGTAACAAGAAGGTGTAAGATGTGTGCCTCGGTGATTTCGTTCTCCTTTAAATATGATATTTTTTTACATTTTTTTATCGGCGGAATAACATATTTCAAGGGTAAAATCGTTCTCAAAATGAATAGTAAAGAGAGGTAGTTCTTAGGTTCTATATACTTGAATTTTTTATAATAAAATAGAACTAACAACATAAAAATTGTCATTAAAAATTTAATGAAAAATGCATTTCATGGGATATCCGAGGGGTCATTCAAACAAAAGTTATATGAGTTTAAAAATTGACTATCACTCGCATTTAATTGATTTCAACACTAATTTAAATTAGAAAAGAAATATGAAATATGTCTTTTGGCATTTAAAAAAATAATAAACCATAAAGGCTAAACTATCCCTTAAAATCAATGTGTTTTTTAAATTTAACTAATGTTTGATTTTCAACGAACTTCTTTCCTAGAATTCATTTTACCATCAACTTTGATGAACGATTTCACCCTTAACATATATTTTTCCGCCGTTAAAATAATATGTGTCTCTTAGATTTGAGTGTAGAATATCATATTTGATGTAGAACAAAATCGGCGACGAACACCTCTTGCACCTCCCTTGTTAGAAATATTAACAGTTTTTAGCAATGAAATATTATTTTAAATATTTATTAAGCAAGAATCAAAGTAATAAAAAGTTGTAAATTTGAATCTGTCGGAAATCTCAGTAACATTTCATTGGTTGCAAGTCTTATCTAAAACAACAAACACAACAAAATGGGAAAATAATAAGTTAAGTCGATCCCTATTTATGGTGTACCATTCCGAGAGTTTGCTAACTTGATCCGGTCAACTAATGAACAATAATCCCGCAATAATGAGCAGTAGAACGACACAATTGCCAATGTGACCCCTTTTTCATCCTCCTCTTCGTCACCCTGAAGCCTATCATCACTTGCAACTCCCGCTGTACCAATTACCCCGTCCGGCAGCGATAATTACACAAGCCGTGTGACATGTGAAATGTCATTACAGCGTTGCGTTGCGATGCGAACACTAAATGTTTGAACGCGCACAGTCACATTAAAATATAGCCAACGCAAATTTACAAACCCTACATATAAATGTTACTTCATCGGAAATGACTATTTGTGGCTTTCTAAACTACTCTGCTATCCGACTTTGTATTGCTGAAATTAATATGTGGCAAGATTTCATATAGTCCATAAATGACGAGAGATACCCAAGGATTCAACCTCTGAGCACATCATAAACCAACCCTCTATCAATTTCATATAAAACATTTTATTTCAAAAATGAAATTAATTTACTGTATGTAATTATATAAACTGAGTTAAAAGCTTTGTTTGAACAGGATTTTTCTGTTACAAAAATATTATTTTTACTTAAAACCTATATTGTTTAAATAAACATATACCTCTTTCAAGTAAATTTAAACAAAATATTTTTAAAACGAACTTATTTAATGAAAAAAGTTCTCAGTAATATATTCATATATACATACGTTTAAAAGAATCATTTTTATGTTTATTATAAGCTATGTTTTTGTTAATTAAAAGATAAAATAGGTAATTTAATATATAAAACATAATTAATAATACATTTTAAAATAAATAAATTTTCATGCATAAAACTTTAAAATCATTTTGAATGATCTCTACACGACTGGTAGTAAAAATGCGTTCAATATTTAATTCTGCTGACTGGTTAAAGGTCTTTTAAATCTAAATTTAAGTAATTGATGCAATTTGTGAGGGTAATACAATTTAAGCGAAAAAAATATGTTTTGTTTTTTGTTCTTTGTTTTAAATAACGCAAAACCTGAAAAAAATTAATATTTTTTGAAATCTAATTATGCATATGTCCTATAAAATGCTTTTGTTCAACATTCAAACGACTGAAAATGCAGAATTTAGTTATTTTGTTACGGCGGTTTCATTAGATCCTATTACAAATGGTTCAGCCATTTTTTTTTAATTTGACGTATAAAGTTGTATTGATTCAGACAGGACATAGTATTTAACTTCCACTAGCTTTTTTACAATTTGATTTACATAGAAATGTAGAATGTAACTTAAAATTAAAAAAAAAAAAAATTAGACAACGTCGAAAATATGTAAACATTTCTTTAAAAAAGATTTTAAATTTGTTTGAACTAATGTTTTTATTAAAGTNAATTTTATCTGTGATAATACTTAGTTCGAAAGTTTGCTCCCATTTCGATTTGATGCAAGGATAGATGGCAATATTCCATATATACATTTGTCCACGAAGCTCTGAGCATGTAGCATCGATCATAGAATGCTGTGGTACGTGCGTAAGCTGCAAACGAAGCTCCTATAAATTATTGCAATAACGGCTGAAATAATTCTCCCAATGATGTGAATGTCATTTGTTGGCCTGTGAAATCGTGACAACCGATACCGAAACAAGATACGAAAAGGTTAAGGGAATTGACAACTTGTGTCAATCAAATGATATATACCGAAACGATATAGATATACTGATACACGGATAGTTAATATGATCGCTATATCAATATGCGTTATACTTCTACTTTGCGATGTAATATAGCATCGTTTGAAATTTATTTGCGAACACATTTACTTTTTATCACTCTTTACTCTATGTTCTTCTTCAACGCTATTAAAGTTTATGTAAAATTTACAGAGGGTAATAGCTATATGATGAATAGTAAAGCTGACTATAGTGCTTTCATGGAAAATTGAACAAAAAAGCTTATATGTTTTTAAAATAATAAATTATTAAGCATATATTGCAATATTAAAATATTATTTTCTATCATAAAAGCAACTAAGCAAATTTTAAATTAGCAATAAGGACTTTTTAATACTTTTGGCAAATAAAAAAACTCAATTGTTTCCAAAAATTTTGATTCAAAAAATCTTTAAACAGACAGTGGTATTTATAAGTTCAAGTTAAGTTCAGAATTTGAAGCGAGCTGTCTGAGCCACATATATTAGGCAACTGTAGAGTTTGAGTGACAACCTGCTTCTTACTCAGAACTCAATCCTACTACCAGCTGTTTAGAGTTTTATATTTTTAGGATTTAAATTTGTTGCGATAATAGTAAATAATAATTATATAGGTTTTAATGTTCTTATATAAGAATCATTTTAATAGTATTATGCTACAATATTATTGTTCAGAGATCTTTTGGATTCATGATTTAATTTATATTTTTCCGCTGAATAGAAATAAATATAATATTGTATAATATTTTTATGAAAACGTAAAGACGTGTTCAATATATGCTTGAAGCAATGTTAATAGAAATATGCAGTGTATTTTACATAAGGCAGATCCTATTGTTAGATGGAAAAGGTGCATTTTATTGACAGGCTATATAATCTTAAAATTCCCATCGTATTGAATATAGAACGCACTTCTTCCACCATATTTACGGCTGTAGAACTAGAAATATATCCTTCAAAATTTATTACATTCGCCTCAGATTCCATCCATGTATACAATCATATCTTGAAATTGAAATACATGTACGCATAGTTGCATATACTCATCCATCCATCCATCGAGCCAGTTTTCTGTTGAGATAGCTGTGTGCTAAAAAATCTTCCCTATATATTGTAGAAGCTGTGCGTTCTTATTTTCATACATATATGTATCCATTCCCTATGATACAATGCATGCGGATATTAATTCAAAGGGTTCGTCCATGTGTGTCGCTGCAACAAATCATAATCGCCAATGGTTGACGATGCTTTGTGCTGTAGAAAACGTGAAATAACTGACCACCTGTTGAATTCTTCGAACGCTTTCAAATGTTTTTACTCTTTATTGAATTACCGTGCACAAAAAGGAAAATGTAACTGTATGATCGTTTTTATTCGGTACATTTTATGGTTCTCTTTTTTCGATTGGTGAAAATTTCCGTGTTGGTTCACGATTTAATACCAGAAGTAAATAGGATTTGGTTATTTATGCTTCAATGCATAAACATGAAGCAATTATATTTTACATTGATTCATACAGGATAACTCATGTTGATACATGCGCTTTTTTATAATATATTTGTTTTTTACATATACAGTCATTACTTTATATGATGTTTTATAGTTAAATATTTACATTATAATTAATAAAGTTTAAACTACAATTCATGTTTGAGAGGTAGTGAGAGGTAGTTAAGTATTTATGGAAATTGTTTGATGTTATAAAAGAAAAAATATGATGTGAAAAAATGTTGATGTTGTGATGGAATGGGTAAAGGAGGCTGGCTTATATGTAATTCGGGCGTCGTTGCAGAAAAGCCGCTTGACGTTTGGCAAAAGTATAGTGACCAGTCGACAGTAACCCTGTACGCGGCCGGAGGCCAAATCAATCTCACCAAGCGAACATGGCGGTGCAGTCATCTATGGCGACCGCCACAATCCCTTTCTGAAAGCCGGGGGCCGTGCAAAGCAGAAATCTATTAGAAATCGTTAAACCTTCGATCCCGTTCACTCTAACCATTCAATTCCGCGCCCGTCTTCTTCATCTTCTTCATCGTTGTAGGAGCTCAACGTCACGATGCGAAGTCGAACGAACGTTCCTCAGTTTGCTGGCATCTTCTCTTCTACTCTACTTACTGTGTCGAACGAACAAACGTCCATCGCTCCGCATTTCAACCACCCACCATCAACGTTGCTTTTACCCTAAGTCCCATACTTCAATGTTTCTCCCGTTCTATCGAGCGTTGCTGTATTGAAACAGTTCGAGCCGTCGCTTTTATACAAAGATAACTTAATTCTAGCTCAAAATTGAATAAGACTTCCCATTAACTGTAAGAATAAAATGTCCCCTAGAGTGACTGGACTATTAAACATGCATGAGGTGTGGTGGTTCAGTCGCGTTACTTTAAAATACAACCCGCAACATTCAAATTAAAATGACTGTAGTTATTATGAACGGTAGCTTTAATAAAATTTTCACGCACCATTACCAACAATTGTAATTGTTTATTTTCCTACAATCTCTATAAACTACTTACTCATTGATTTAGTATTTTATTCTGTCGCAGGGAGCTTCTTCCAGCCTAGTAGTGAAGTTTGCAGATACTGAAAAAGAACGTCAACTTAGACGCATGCAGCAGATGGCCGGCAACATGAGTCTCTTGAATCCCTTTGTATTCAACCAATTTGGTGCTTATGGAGCATATGCACAGGTAATAATGCATACCTAATCCCACATCAGTATACCATCATATCCAAATTTATTTTATTTTTAACATCATTCAAAATTTAAAAATATTCCAAAAGTTTCATGTTTATAATAAAATTGCCTTCTACTATTTGTCTCTAACCATGATCCATTGTAGATGGCTGGTAACGCACCTGGTCCTCCAGTTGATGTTATAAGAGAGCTGGGTCCGAATGTGAGTCATATTTTAGAATATTACTCTGTTTTGATGTCATACGAAAATGTTATGCATATTTGATGATCCAAATATTTATGACTTCATATTGAAAAAAATACTGTGAATGCCCAAATTATTTAATGTTTCTATATATGTATCTGTTTAAGATAGTTTTCATCTTAAAACTATCAAGCTTATAATATTTATACTTTAAAACATTTTTTCTAAATTCTTTGTGTTTTCTAACGTATAAACTGAAAAATAAGAACTCAATATGATACACGTTCATAAAGAAATACTTATTTTTGTGTGTATTATGTATATTGAACAAATCTGTATTAAATACTATGAATAAATGTATTTTCCGTGTTCTCCATAGCAACAGGCAGCACTTATGGCAGCTGCAACAGCTCAAGGAACTTACATCAATCCAATGGCAGCTTTAGCTACCCAGATACCTCATGGCGCACTCAACGGCATGGCAAATTCAGTTGTTCCACCCACTTCAGGTAAATATCCATTTGTTGACTATGCCTAGATAGTCAGTTAGACAACATGCACATTACAACCACACTGTTAACATTGCTCTTGCCTCGTCTCACAAAATCCACTGACCCATTCCATCATTACACAACGCGCTGTTTGTGATCTTTCTTTGGACGTTTGCTCTGCTCTCAATTTGTACATACAGAGCAGCCTCTATTCTGCTCACAAATTGTTACTTATGAACAATTTGATTGTATTAATAAAATAATAAAATAAATAATTTTTTTTTTCTCTAATTTATTGTTGTTCATAAGTAATATTCATGCTTGGAATATATATAAACGCACTTAGCGAAACTTGTGTATTAGCCGTAGATGTACGCAAGCATTCAATTTTATCTTTTTATACATATTTATTAAGTATTGTGAAGAGCTTTGTTTGTAACCTTTGCTCTCTTCATTTATATTTATAAATATTTCTCGTCCGTTGCTTTACATGTGGCATGATTGTTGGACCGAGGTCTTAAGGGCAAATCAATAGTAATCTTAATTTCACTAATCAGCTCTCATAATAGGTACTGGTTCAGGGCAACCAGTGAACGGAGCCATCCCTAGTCTGCCCTCTCCCACAATGCCTACGTTCAACATGGCAGCTCAAACACCTAATGGACAACCTGGAGGAACAGAGGCAGTCTATACGAATGGTATTCCTCAAACATACCCAGGACGTGAGTATTTACAGCTCTAATCTAGTGCGCGTCGGCAGATAACTGCGTGGACGTTTTTAATTTAACAAATATCTTTCTACCTTAAATAAATTTTTAATAATTTTGTTAATTGACGTAACATAAAAGAAACCCCCTGTTTTCGTAATACAGAAAAGAGTTTTTATTCAAGTAGATAAATAATTTGTATAGTTATATGTAGTACTTGAGTCTTTTGGAGATTTGGCAATTAAAGCAGCATATTACTGTTGTCAAGACGCACGTAAATATAAAGAAAAGAGCTTCTAGGGATGTGAATGGCTTAGGCAACCACGTCCACGCGGTTCATTAAGCGTAGCCGGCGCGCCCTTTTACTGATAATAACACTACATGACAAGTACTAAGCTTACTGAAATGTAGATGCCCTTCATCTGTCCATTCCAGCCCAAGGGCTTCCCAATGGGGAGGCAGCTCTACAACACGCTGCGTATCCAGGCATGCAACCTTACCCCGGAGTCGGTGAGTTTAACAAAACATTTGCTAAGCCCATACATACTTGCTTCTATCACTGTAGACGTTAACTGTTATTAACTTTCATATATTTTCTCTTCTTCCTGTCATATGCGTTCATATGTATCTAAAATTACATCTTTACTAATCAATTATATATAAATTAAATTATTAATTGTAAATACAAATGATCGCAATGATAAAAACTAAGTGTTTTCTTTGATGTATTGTCCATAATTTATATATTTAAATCGATTAAGTTATCTTTTGTTTATTTATTCAATGTAGTTTTACATTTGTTCTTTGTTTCATGATATATATATATTCTGGTAGTTGTGTTTTGTGTCTGCGTTTGCCTCATCTATTTGTTGTAAACATGTATATTACATATCACATGCTGTTAGCATAATGATGTGAGCCTACGGCTACAACAGTGTACGCTTTTATGTTCATTTCATTATTATGATAGTAGAAATATACAATTCTAGAAATCTTGACAATGTTTTCATTATTTATAAGTTTATTTATTTTATTTCGAAGCTATTGGTTAAAATAATAATAATAACAAAAAGTTTTTAAAAGTTTTATAGATTATATCTTTCTATTATAATATTCATAATTTATAAATAAAATATAATGTTTAATACCATATTAATAATGAACATAAATTATTTAAGGGGTTTGTAATAATAAACAAATATTGTAAAGGTAATGATTTATGTAGCATGTTTGTTATAAGCATCTCGGTGGAAAAGTTTGGGTGTGATTTTTTTTTAAATCTGTCAGCAGCCTATCCCGCGGTATATGGGCAGTTCCCGCAGGCCATTCCCCAACCGATGTCGGCTGTGCCCCCCACACAAAGGGAAGGTAAGGACATAACACGTCGCCAGAAAAATCATTTTTTCTTCAACTTGTAGATATTTATTTCTAAAAAATATATCGTAACTATCCATATAAGTTATTTTCAACTGTTTAAAATGGAAGTTTCGATATGTTTTTTAGAAAATTTATTCTTATTAGGAGCGTATTTTTATGTGAACGTTCGGGTTTATATTCTAAATTGTCGCGTTATCCTAACTTTTATAAACGTATTAATTGTTAAATGTTCGCGTGCGTTGCATATATATTAATTGTCGATTTTTTTGTTGTTTCGATGTTTTTCTGATGCACTGGATGTGTCAAGCATTGGCTATATTCGTTATAAATATCCGACGCTATGGTGTATATTTGTAATCGGTGTTGTGTTAACCCTTACATCCTGATCCTACATTTTCTAAATACACTTTCTCTGTAAGTAGATATTTACATATATGTGTAACAAAATTAACAGATATTTTTTAACAAAACAAAAACTCGCGTATTTTGATTTATATTTCATATAATTATATTGAAATAATTTTATTGTTTAGAATAAATATGAAATATTTCAAAATTTCTTTAGGTAAATTTAATTTTAATAACTAATTTATTTCATTAATATTACCATTCTAGTCTATTTGGAAAGTATAGTGTTTTAACATTGAAAGTAGTCAATATCTGCCCTTATACAGGCTGTTCGATTTCGGGACCTGAAGGTTGCAATCTTTTCATCTATCACCTGCCTCAGGAGTTCGGCGACGCAGAGCTGATGCAAATGTTTCTACCATTTGGAAATGTCATAAGCTCTAAAGTTTTTATTGATCGTGCTACTAATCAGAGTAAATGTTTTGGTATGTATTATATTGTTATTGAATAAATGATGTGATTTTAATGCGTGTTTGTACGTGTTATGTATAGGTTTTGTATCGTTCGACAATCCAGCGAGTGCCCAGGCAGCAATTCAAGCGATGAACGGTTTTCAAATTGGTATGAAACGACTAAAAGTTCAGTTGAAGCGACCAAAAGACGCAAACAGACCGTACTAACCCACGAAGGTGAAGTGCGTTCGGGCGACTTTATTGCTTCTCCCCTTACAGCAAGCATCGTCATCTTCACCGATAACTTTGCAACCGTCGCCCTCAACGTACAACCACCGTCATAATTATGTGCAACCGCCTCGTCTTCGCCGTCAACAGTTACTGCAACATCTACACCGTCGCCAACCGTTATTGGGGGCCGCCAGCGTGCCGCGGGCGGTCGCTGAACCACGTCGGACACTCATAGATATAGCGAGACACTGACCGACGACCGAGCCGCTCTTATAATATACATATTTATAAATATATACATATAATATAGTTTTAGAGCGTAGTGATAGCCACATTCACAAGAAACCAAAAACAAAGCTTATAAGTACTATATATATATTTATTATTAATTATTAAGATTTATTATGATATATGATTGCTGCATGTATATATCATATGATATTGTGACGAGCTAAAAAGCTCAGTACTACTATCGCTATATAGTACTAATATAATTGAAATTGTGCCCAGCGCTGGATTATGCGTCATCTCGTTAATCACTTCAATATCAAGTGAATTTATACAATATATTCCAAGTAAGTATGACAAATAGAAAATTAAACAAAATAATTTCAAATCCGTACCTACATATGCGCAGAATAATAATGTCATACAACTAATAATAATGAAAGTAGTACATTATTGAATAAGTTCACTAGGTACCCCGCAAGCAAGTCCACATGTGAACTTTCATGGAATTCCAAATGGGCTGTGATTAAATAACAAATCAGTGTTTGATTGTACAGGCCGTTTTGTCTTCTCGTTCGTGAAATGTTAACATATTTAATATTTTGAACCTACTCTATAATATTATACCTAAATAATGTAGTAAGTACTGTGTGTGTTTATGGAACAGAAATGTTCACGAAATGGAATGCATGCGCGGATATTCAACATGTATGTAAGTATAACGAGATTTCGCAGGATTTTAAGCGCACGGGCCGGGCCACACAAGGTATCTTCTTACATAATATTATAACGTTTAACAATTATTAACTATTATTATTAACGTAATAACGGATCTGCTGTAGTGAACGTTATAGCGATGCTTCATTCATTGCTTTTAAATGAACACAAAAAATAAATTAATTAAAAAGATATAATTATATACATACATATATGATATACTTAAGAAAAAAGAAAAAAATTATTATGCTGACTGAAGCATCAACGTTTTACTTCATCATCGCCATGTAATATTTATACATACATACATACATACATATATATTATATTCATAGGTATTATTAATACATTATAATATAACTTTACCTATATTATATCTAAAAATTTAATTATTAAAAAAAGAAAAAAATTGAATACAAATCGATAATGCTTAGGCTGATAAATCAGTCGATAAACTATGATACATATACAAAGTACATAATGTAAAATTTCTACTAAGTACGATTTAAGTAATCCAAAAGTACCAATATACTAAAAACATGTATATTATTAAATGAAATATACCATAGAATTTAGGTGATATAAATTATAGTTAGCGGCTATGAAATGTGGCCAAAATTCAATGTAAATTGGTTCTAGAGCAAAACAATTTTTTTCAAAGTTTTTCAATTTTAATCTTCACTCAATTTACTATCCAAGTGAAGGTTACCTTATTCTTGCCAAAGAGTTGTTGACAGTTAGTTAACTTTTGCTAAGAGTTTTGAAAATGCAACTCGGCAGAGTATTTCTAGTCAAATTATTGCGGCCACAGGTCCGCATTTAGCTAATTAAATTAGTATTAATTTATTTATTCTTAAGAGATGAAATAAAATTATAATATATATATAATATAACTTATATACAGTATTTATAATATACATAGCATATATATTATATATACCATTTATAAATTTTTACGTTTACTTTTGGCTGAGATACATTTGTGCAATATTATAATGTATAAAACACACAGATTGACTGATGAACACAATAGACAAAGTAAAATATTTTGTTATTATGTAAAAAACAAATTATATTGTTTATTAATTAATTAATTAAAAAAATCATAATGTTTGATTGGTCGCTTTCGGAACGGGTTTTAGCTTTTCCAGTATTTATACCATAATTAGTCAAATTAGTCGCATTTTTAGTGCTCAGCTACTCACCTTTAAAAATCATTCACTCACTCACTATTTCCTATTGTTCTTGCTTCAAAAAAAATATTAATAAATTAAAGGGTACCGTAACATTGTTATAAGTGCATTCCATGCTTGCTTTTTCTATTACATTCCTAATGCTTTCAAATTTAACCTTATTTTACAATTAATCAAATTAATAAAATAATAAATCATATATNATTTTAATTAAATTTTTACTGCTACTATATTTTAAATTAAATTTAAAAGAAATAATATTATGAATAAGAAATTGTTCAATTATATGTGTTTAAAAGTTTTAAATTTCTAGTCTGACGTGCCATATTTTTTCCGTCAGGAATTATCAGAATTATTTTAATGGATAATAAATTATTATATTCATATGATATAATATACCTTGTAATAATAATGATAAACTCTATTATAATCTAGTCTAAACGGTATATCGTAATTTATATGACGTATATATAATATATACAAAAAATAAATTAAAATAAATGATTAGATGATAACTGATTTGTGGTTCCCCAATCAAAGCATGGTCGGATAATAATTAATAATATTAATTAATAATCAATCCTACTTGACTAAAATATGCGCAGTGAAGTGATTATAGGATACAGGGTATGTTTTTGCAATTATTTGTGTACTTGTTTATAATCACGTGGAGGGCGCACACACAAACACATATAAATACACACATTACACCCCCATCCTGATCAATTTGTAATGTTAATACACATTTATTATATATTAAATAATGAAGATTATTATATTATATATATATAAATACATATATTAGCTGTATGTATCATCATGTAAATTAACGCCCCTTAATAATTTCACTGGCCGATCTGGCAGCTGGTGACCATTCGTTCGCTATAAAATTAAATTGATAAATAAAAATAAATTCTATTAATCTAAATCTTCATTCTAATCAAAATTATATCAAGCTCATCATAATACCCTGAATGATTGATTGGTTGATTCATTTGTAGTGAATCATATTCATTATATGCATTATTGAAAAACTAAACAAAAGAAAAAAAAATAGGGAAAAAGAAATTAAAAAATTATAAATGCTCTGTATATATTGGGGTCCATTTAACTCGCACCGTTTTATACAAATGTATATGGTTCTTTCTGTGTCAAAGACAAGAAATGTACCTGTCGATTATACAAAACATAAAATCAATTTTTATATTTTAGATGCAAATCATATTAGAAAATGAAAAATGCTTCGTGAGTGATTCCTCATTTCGCAAAATATGACCCGCCCGTCATTTTATCGCCTCGACATATTCTATTTTAGCTACGATTTAGGTAGATATACATACATAGCGTATAGGCAAATTATTATGTAGTCGAGACTTTTAAATAGATACATAAGAGAGAATTAGATAAAATGAGTTTTTAAGAAGTAGGCTGATTGCACATTTATCACGACCAAACGCTATTTATTAACTATATTGTATTCACCTTTTCAATTATTTCTTATTATTTATTTTCTTTTAACTTATAAATCTTATTTTTTTATAAATTTATTCAAGTATATAATTCATTTTTATTATAAATATTTCTGTGCAATATTAAAGAAATATATTTTTTATAATATATCTTATGTCACTATATTAATTAAAATTCACTGTTTTTACATGCTTGAATAAATTGAATTATTATTTTTAAATAGAAAAAAAAAAATAATAAAATAATTGGAAAGGTGTGAAAATAGCACAAAATGTGTTTAAAAAAAAAAAAAAAAACAAAGCAAAGCAGCACCGGGCCGGATATGGCGGTGGTGGTTAGTAATGACTCTCTTGTAAAAAGTTCAGAATGAAATAATTTTTCGCTTAAACCATATCGAATCACCATTGTTTAGTCTGGGACCAAACTAACGAGTTGGTTTACCAGTACAGGTAATACCTACTTCTGATTTGTCGCACAGCATCGCTAGTTCGGCCCTTGTGATCATAATAGTGTAGTTTAGAGGGAACCCAAGCCGCGCGCTTGCATAAATTTATTATAAAAAATGCATCATTTTGTAATGCATTCTCAATACAATTGGTTTGTTATTTATATTTAGTGTTTATTGTACCAAAATTTCTATTTTATACGGATTTTAATATACTATTACCTGTGACAATTTTTAATAAAATTGTTCGTACAAAACCGAATTTTTAGCTTATAGCATTAGAATATATCTTTGAAATAATAATAATAATATTACTATATAAATATGTATGTGTACATTTAATATTTATAAAACTAGTCAAAATAAAATCTAGTCATATTGAATTTTATTTTTTACTATTATTGTAAAAATTACCTATAAAAATGTATTTTTATTTATGAATAGGTAAGAGCGTTTTGATGTTAAAAATAAAATCACGTTTAATTTTGGTACAATGAATTACTACGAATATTATAAATATACGTACTTATATATATTTGTACATCTAAGTTGCATAGTTACTATTTAATTGTTAAGTATTTATTTATTCATTAAATTATTTATTTATTGCTTTATTTGCATTTTTGACATTCACACACAAACATACAGACATGTAAAAAAAAATTAATAATTCATCTACTCAATTTTAAATAAAGTTTAAGGCGAAGCTCTTGGTTTTAATCGAATTATTTTTGATATAAAAACATATATTTATAGATTCGGTGTGTGCGGGTAAATACTGAGTCCTTGCTTGAAAATATTAAATAAAAAAAAAAAATGAATGATACATTATTTAATGTTAAACAAAGAAAAATATAAGAAAAATGTATCAGTTTTGTAAGTGTATATTTGAGGCTCAGATTTACAAAGCGGCAAACAGTATTTAAAATTGATTAGTAATTATAAAATTTATGACACATACACTTAATTTATAAAACAAGAATTGTTTTTTTTTTTAAAGAAAATATATGCACAAGTTAACACGACGGAATTTCAGTATTATTCGCGTGCGAATGCATCGCGCTAGCACACATCACGTTCTGTCAACCGAGCATTATACAAATTAGTACACTAAATTGCTGATTTGCACTTACCAAAAGCTTGCTGCTTGCGCCGAGCTTGAGGTACAGAAATATAAATTAATATAAAATAAAAATTCGCAGCGTGCTGCACCCGAATGTTAATCAAGCGTGTATTATAATAAAATAACCCTTGCTCGGTTCTTATGAGCCAATTTTATCAATATTATTAAATTATAATAATATATATTTACCTAACATAGTTTCATACATACATATAAAAAAAAAAACGGAAAACTTGATCAAGTGTGTAAGATAATCGAGGCCCATAGTCTGCCTACTACTCTTGCATGATTTATTATTACATTTTACACAAGAAAAACTATTATAAAAATGAATTACATAGTAATATGATAATTATTATATTTATTAATATATATTATATAATATATAATTATATAGTAGATAATTGAATTAATTAATTAATATATCTATAATCTGCTAAACTTGTAATACGATAAAGAAACATATTTATTATAAAAAAGTACATATATATTATATATAGTGAACGCGTGTGATCACGCTCTATTTTCCAAAATTGTGCTGTTTTATTTTTACACAGTACATGTGTGATCTCCTTCCGAGAAGACCAGTATGTTATCATTGTATTACAAGTGAATGATTTCATAGTAAGCATAAAATTCGCTCGCATGTAACGTACTGATAAACGGTGTGTGATTCAACAAGTCCGTTGTTGTTAATGTTGACAGCTACCGATGAAGCGACGCGATGCGACTAGTCATGTGATTAAAGAAAAAAATAATTCGCGTAACCGCGTCGCACGTCCATTCATTCTAATACCAATTAAACAAATTTTGTTTGTAAAAAATTGCGCTCGACTCGTGTCGGTTTACTCGTGCCAACTCGTACCTAAACACGTTCATTACTATTGTTTTCCCATTTGTTTATTAAACATTTTTTATTGTTACATTAATTATGTCATACATAAATACGTTTTTATAATTAAATTTCATTTAAATTTTTCTGATTTGTTTAAACACAAACATACATAAGTAATACATTTACACCTCACACACAAGTTTGTACGTTACACTACACTTGAGAACACATATTTAATCTGATTCTAAAACCATCCAGTCGCCTTTGAAACATTTGACACTTAAAATTAAATAAAAAAACCGTTTGTGCATTTATTCAATAACAATACAGATATTTGTACAAATGTGTAATGTAATTAATAAAGTGTCTGTTTCTTTTGCTAAAATCCTAGCTAAATTCCTCTCGTTTCATAGTAAAATACATATACATACATAAAACACAACACACATACCTACATATTGTAAAACCTGTATGATCATATACATATATAATAATAATAATAATAGTAAAATAGAATAAAAAATAAAAACTCCATGTGTGATCCTCAAATGCTGATCAATAGAATGAATCATGTGCACATTAGTTTCTCACACTGTACATTCTTGGATTAAGGCATAACAAGTACTTATATTCATTATAATCTGATTTGTTTAATACCCTTTTACAATATTATAATAATATTACCTAGTTCGCATTTTATTATTATAAGGATATTTTTCCTCTAATTTTGTATTATTTTAATAGTCAATATGACTATTAAGATTCATATGAGAACTTTATAAAAGAATTATAAATTAATAAAGTTAACTATAATACATATCTATTAATTGATTTAATTTCATTCTTACCCATCTTCTATTTATGTTTATTTATGTTAATTTTATAACTAATTATTTGTTTCATAAGGAAACACGTTTGTATTACTATCGATTAAATTATATATTTCCGCATTTTTATAATATGTAAAATTTAAAATGCAAAGTATTATTAATATACTGTTTATGTAAATTCATACTATTTCCTCTTTTAAGTACTTTTAATGGTTTATTATAACTTACATTTAAAATAATTATTGCACAACATTACAAATTCATTAATATATTTTTTTTTTACATTTGTAAATATGTATAAGGCATTAAGGTATTTCTTTTTCTAACTTTAAACTAAAACTCTATCCAAAACATCATTTTCTAAAATTTATTCAGTGGTAGTATGGATTCAAGTTTGTACTAGAGTTAAAGCGTCTTGCTTTAAATTCTTAAACCAATTGTACTACCAGCTGTTTAGAGGTCATTCAAACTAATTTTAGAGTTTTGTACTCGTAGCATAGATTATAAAAGTAAAATATGATAGTAACCTGTTTATTAAGTAAATATTTATTTATTTTCTAATATCTATTAATTGTAAATATGATTCTTTTGGTTTAAGTTAAATTAAAGNCTTTAAAAGTAAAAGTTCAAGATATATTTATAATATATTTTGAAGTTAAAGATAATATACTTCTTAAAAAACAAGAACTATACAAAAATTTTCTTGTTAGAATAACTTAAATATAATTTAATTATCAAAATTTTTAAAAACATAATAAAAAATTATAGAAATTTTTAAGTTAAGGAACTTTTTATTTATAATTAGATAGATCACCTAATTTTCTTAATTTCTGAAGAAGATGGAAAAACCAAAGTGCACAAAATTATTTTAATTCTATTTGTAACAAACTGAATCAGTTATTTAATTTATATTAAGATACTTTAATTTAATTTTTTAGTATTTATTGTAAAATTAAGAAACAACAAATTTGAATCTTTCCGAAAGTTTTCATTTATATTAGTAAATATATCAACTAAAGTCTGCTTAAGGAAATATAGCGTTATATGTAATAAATAATAAAATATTTATTCTAAAAGTGTATAATTAACACTTGAAAACATAATTACAATAATTTAATTGATAATATATTCTTATTTTTTAATGAACATTGTAATAATTGTATATTTTTCTGAAAATTTCTTGTTTAATTAATTAATTTAGTATTTTATAAAACATATATACAAATATTTATACATTTTGTATCACCCTAACTTTATTTTCAATTATAAGATTTCAGCTTGCTACAAGATCTACAAGACAAGATATATTCAAGAAATAATAACTGAATAATTTTAAGACATGAATATTCATAACTGTTTGTTACACTATTTAAAACATCAATCATTGCTGTTTTTTGGATATGTTATGTTTGTTTATTTTTTATATTTACTTGGTAAAAATAACTCATGCCAGTCAAAACATCGCATTATATTGAATAAATATACAGAATTTCAATTTCTTCCAAAACATTTAACTTTTTCATATTTTATAATCATACATAAAAGAAATTTAAATGTATTTCAAATTAACAATAAATGTTTAAATATAAATAAATCAACAACAATGTTTCTATTTATAGATTTTATGAAATACAAAATAAATAGAAACATGTAATAAAATTAATTCAATTGATATTTATTTCAAAATGTTTTATATTCTCACCTTGAGTAATAAGAATTGACGTGAAATTATGTTTACAAATAACTTCATGAATGGTACATGCTGTAAATAAGTAAACAAATAATAAAAACTTATTACGAGTCTAGAAAAATATTTCATTATTTACAAATATGGTTTCAATACAAATTGCTTCTTATTTACTTCAAGTACTTCTTTAAAAAAAAATGTTGACGTAAATAATTAAATGACACAATTTGAAAGGTACAATTTATGATTAGCTTAAGGTAAAAAATTATCTTATAATTAGTTCTAAGAATTGGTAAACTGGGAAAATCTAAATAATTTAAATAATTAAATTATTTTTCAATGAGTTTATATTTTAATTCATCAGAAAACATTAATATGTATATTTTTTGCTATTTATTTGTCCTTTTCAATAAATATTTCTAGTATTTTATTATGATATATTTTCTATGAAAACATATTTTATTTATTATCTGGAACAATATCATATAAACATAGTTTAAAACCTTACATATTTAATAAATAATTATTTTATTTTTTACATTTAAAAACTTGTAATTAATATAGTGAGGTAAGATTTTTGAAAAGCAGGATCTAATAAAAACTGGGCAGATTTTTGTAAATAATTAAAATAATAAATTTACACATGTTTTTACAGATTTTTTTTAGATATATGGAGTCCAGTAAAAGTTGTACAACTCAAAGGACAGGTAATAGATAATCCATTATTGTAAAATCACAATCAAATAAATTTAAATAATTATCCTCTGAAACAAATTAGAGGTAAAATTAAAAATAAGTTAGGAATGGAAAATAATTGTAATCATTGTAATTTATAAATAAAATTAGAAACATTTTGAGTTAAGTATCGTTAAAGATACTAAACTCATAAATTGTATTAAATGATTTCGGAATGGCTGGTAGTAAATTATGTGACTTGAAATGATCGCTTTAAATTCTGAACTGAACTGATTCAAGGTCTTTCAAATCAAAATTTTATAAACTGATAAGTCTAGTTACTTACCTTTAATGAATTTATGAAAAAATAAATAATTTTTAATTGAATTATTATAATCAATTTAATAGACAACATTTTTTTGTAAGTATTCAACAATTCTAATAAAAATAAATTATAAATTGATCTTTTTTTCATAAGAAAAATTAAAAAGTTGCAATAAATATAATTAATAATTCAAAATCAATATGATGAATAAATATATAAAATTACACTAGCCACATCTAAAAATAAATACCCTTGTTTACCTTATATTACAATGTGATGTAACTTTAAATAAGAATTGCATTAAATTTTTTTTCTGTTTTGTATTTTATTTAAATATATTTATATAAAATAACGTTAGGCTAATAAAAAAAATTAAGAGTAAATTAATATTAATATAATTATCACTGTGAATAAACAAATTATTTAAATTTTTAATTATTTACATGAATTTACAAGATTATAAATAACAGGTCCAATTCAAAATAAAAAATATTCATAAAATAAATTAGTAAATGAAATTTGTATCAAACGTAACTCAACATAGTATTGCGACATGGCATTTATGGTAATTATATCAAGTTTTTATTACTTTTTTTATGATATTGCGTTCATATTAAATTCAATGTCAATGATACGAATATAATTAAATATAAGGTCTAAACTGTTGTTTACAATTTGTACTAATTGTTTTATAAGATACAGTTATTTTAACAATAAAATAAGAATATCAATTAAGCATGGAATTTTATATTGAATTCAATATTTGCAATTATAGAAAATACTTAGTAAATTTATATGGATAATAAAAAAAGAGGGCAGGACTGGGATAGGAACATTATGAAACGTGTAATCCAAAATTCCAGCTTAATAGCATAATTATTTTGCGTAATATAAATACATATAACATAATGTTAAATTTTAGTTTTCAAGATTTTAATTTTTTGAAATAATCTCGAGAAATAATTGCTTTTACTAAAACTATCAAGAATATATAAGTCTACCTAATTTAATCGATTTTCTATCATTTCTTAATTGATTTTTGACTTATAAATAGCCCAATTCAGGTAAAAATCACTGGATTAGTCCAGTGTTTTTTCGCGATTTTTAATATTTTAGATTTTTGCAAAATTTTTGCAGAATAATCGCACTAGCTATTTCAGTAAAACTCTGGATAAACATGTTTCATAATATTTTAAATCGATTTTTACCCTAAAAATAATATCTTTAAAATTCTCATTTTTAGCAAAAAGCTAGCGAGATTATAGTCCAACTTTTTCTTAGTTAAAAAGAAATATTTCTCAGCTGTTTTTGCGAAATATATAAACATTTTAAAATATACATTTATTGTTATAAAAAAACTACTCTTAATTTGTTTTCATTGACCTCTGTACAGGCTGTTATTTTTGATGATTTACAGTACCTGGGGTAAATACATGCAAATTTCTTTTTTTTTTTTTTCACATAATTGAGAAAGAGTTTGAGAGCTTAAACAAATAAAAGATAAAAGTATGATTAATAAATTAAATATATTTATTATGAATTAAATTTATTTGTTATAATTTATAAGTATAAGTGATAAAATTCTACTTGAAATGAAAAAATACAAACTTTATATATACTTTCTATTAATATATAATTAAAATAAACAAACATTCAAAAAAATTTAGTTCATGCTGAAGAGCACTATATTTAAAAAAAAATATGTCAAACATCATAACTAATATACTAAATTAGCTAAGATACATTGCCCCGAAATTTAAAAAAAAATTAGCGATTTTCAACATATATTTTGCAAAAATTTCGCAAAATAATTGCATTATTAAGCTAAAACTTTTAAAATACACATTCTATAATGTACCTAATCGATTAATGTTATACAAAAAATTCTCCAAAAATACGACATTTCTGGCAAAAATCACTGGACTAATAATACACAGATTTTAAAGGATTTTCAACATTTCAGTTTTTTGCAAAAAGCTCTTGAAATAATTGCGTTAAGCTAAAATTTTGGAAATACAGGTTTTATAACTTTCCTAATCTGATGCCGCCTCTGAAAATATTCCCCAAAAATAGGTCATTTTTGCAAAAAATCACTGGACTATATTACAGCAGTTTTTAGTGATTTGCAACATTTTAGTTTAAGCAAAATTTTAACAGAATTTTGCGAATATCTCGCTAAATAATTGTGCTATTAGGCTGAAACTTT
>NEEE01008961.1:0-17177 GCA_002278615.1 Pogonus chalceus | reverse complement strand
TTATCCATTGTGTTTTTGTTTGTCTTAATTAGAAGTAGCGATTTCGCTAAGGATTTTTTAAGTGGATGACACCCAATTTATATTTTGTTATGACTGTGGGATGCAGTCATTTTTGTTTTCAATAAAGATGCAGCCAAATGAAATAAAGTGTATGCAATCTTCTTCTGGTGATTTGTAATTAAATTTTTTACAAGCACAGTGACCACTTTTATTACGTTTCTCTTTAAGTAGCATTAGATGTTTTATTGTCTTTGTTATGTGCATGGACACAAAGAACAGGAGCTATTGCTTCATTCCCAAAATATTATTCCATCGTTTTTATACACTTTTTAGTAGTTAAAATCGAGGAGCATACCAATGTAGTTTAGTTAACAGAACAACGTTCTAACTGAAAGGTTTGATAATGTTGCTACTATAGTACGTTAAACATTGTGTATGTATTAATGTTAACTCTAGTTTATTTGTGTGTGTATTTAGCTACATTTGAAGTGTATTTAATTTGTCATCAAAAGCAAGTGGTAAAGCATCTAAAAAAGCTGGTAAAGCTCAAAGATGATAAGGAAAAGGAACGCATAAGGAAGGTCAGTTTCACAATGTACATTTAAAAACTGTTAAAACAAGTTCATCTTGATCCTGGAATTTCAAGTAAAGCTATGAGTTGTATGAATAGTCTTGTAAATAATATTTTTGAACGTATTGCTGGTGAAGCATTTCCTTTAGCATATTATAATAAACGTTAAACAATTACTAGTAACTTATTGTTAACTATCACGGTTCTTTTATGTCTTAGAAGTACTTTTGTAGTCATTATTATCAGGTTTATATTAGTTGTCTGTTGAAGTGTTATCCTAAGTATGTAGCTGTTTTTTTTTTTTCATACTATGCTTGAATGTAAGATGCTGACAAATAACTATATGTTATAAAAATCAAATTCTTTTAATTGGATATATTTGACGGGGATCTTTTAGTGGGCCTCTGCTATTCGTGTAGTACCGAGGTTCTTGAGCTGTTTGATTGTAGACTGGGGCATTGTCAGAGTTGTAGTTTAAGAGAATTGTCGAATTTCTAATTTACTATCCGGCTCGACGTCAGAATCATATTTTTCTTTTCGGTACTAACCGTTTTTAAGTTTTCATTTTCTTCTGCTTCATATGTTTTTTATGGTTTCAGTCTGATTACATATATTGTCTTGTTCACTCAATAATATAGTACGATCTTGTCCATGGGTTTATATTTTTCTTCATTGTATCAAGTTTTATTACTGGATCATTTAAATTAACTATACCACTTACCTGGTATTCCGTCAACTAAGCATTTTCTAAGAATTTTATATAAAGAGCGTCCGTTGTTTTACGTAGGTTTTGACCTTGTCAAATGCAATGTGCAAAAGTTTACAGATAGTTGTCCGATAGTGTATAAAGTCGTGTGATATGGGTTTAAAAAATTTCCATATGTCACCCATACATGAGAAAGAATGGATTTGCAAATGAACACTAATTCGATAGGTCATAAATACATATTAAAGCCATTCGTCCTGTTCTCTCTGAACACTGTATAAAGTGACATAACATATTACGAAAGGTTTTTTGTTTTCGTTCCATTACTTTGTTTGAAATCTGTACGCTGTTGTTTTAATTTTTTCACTCTAAAATGTTTGCAGGTCCTTGAAAAAATTTTGATTTAAAGTTTGTACACAAATCTGTTAATAACTGATAAGGTGTTCCGTTATCTCCCGATTAAAATCTCTAAGAGTAAAATCAGCAAACTAAGATTGAATGGCTTCTGGAAAAGTAATAATAATTAATGATAAGTTGGGAATTGTAAATTTAAGAAAAACATATACACACCTTTTACAATCTTGTTTAATGTAAGATCACTCAAGCTAAATATATTTGTTCCCCTATCCATGTATTTTCAGAAGCAACTTGATCGTCATATATTACAGCAAATACATTTTTAATAAAATCAGCTCCGTTTTGCCCACCGATTCGAGAAACGTAAGTTTTCTGGATTTTGTTTTTTCAATTTTACTACAAATTTACCGTTACAGTACTATTCGCGCCGGCTTCTTTACACTCATATCGTTAAAACGAACGATGCGTCACTTGTTTTTGAGATATTTGTGGTAGACCTTTTTACCCGCGGACCTTTAAGCTCCGCTCTACCCTACCTGACTGTAAAGCCTCAAATATAGACAAGAAAACAGGTTTATTGATAACATTCATGAAATAGAAGACGGGTTTGTCATTTACTGGATTAGGAGTACTTTTTAATATTCATTGGACTTCTGCACTTTGAATATTTGTGAAGCACATACAGTAATTAAATATTTTGCTACAGAATTTTATTTTTTAGTCTTCAAAATCGGCTATACGAGCATCTCTACTGAAATCTTTTAAGCTGCATCACCCAGACACGCGTGTCATAATTGATTGTACGGAAGTTTTTACAGAAGTACCACCAGAAGTTAATCAGAAAATCTCAATGTATTCAGAATATAAACATCACCATACCGTCAAGTTCATGTTGGGTACTGCGCCAAATGGATTTATAAGTTACGTCTTCAAATTTTATGGTAAGCGTGCTGGTGACTGCTTTATAATCAAAGTTCGTGGTTTCAAATAAGGTACATTTAACTTGCTCAAATTAGGGTCCCAAACAGGAATATTTCGACAAGTATATGGAAATTTTATTTTAATTAGTCGCTTTTATCACACACTATTCCCAAAAACGAGAATTGCATCGGGAGAACAGCTTAAACAGGGTTGTTGTAAACTTATTATTATTCCAACTTTAACAATCTCAAATTTTGCATCAACTAACTGTTTATACTCTTTCAATGCCACATCTTCATTATTTTTTGGCAGTAAGCCATCGCAAAATTTGTTGTTATTTTTGGAATAATCATTTCTGTTACAAGTTTTTCACATAAAAATGTCGACCTTTGAGCCTCTATCCATTGCTCGCAGTTATTGTCAGTGTTCGTTGCATAAACCACTCGTTGCTATTGGATTATTTTATAGTTAAGAGACTTAAATTTAACGCTGTCTTATAGTCACAACAAATTTTGTTTCTATAGAATTTGTAGATTTCATGTGTATCGATAATCTCTTGACTGTAAAACTAGAATTCATAGATTGCAACCCAAAAAATCATTAACTACTTTATAAGCTTTTTCTTCAAGGATTTTTTTGGTCTCGTCTTGAATCTTTTGTAATCTTAATCCAACTGGTGTTGCAACTTTTTTTTTTTCTTCTAGCTCTAACATCTTTCGGAGAGGGGAATTTTTAATAGAGTCTGATATATTTGCAGCTGTAACTTGTATAGGTTTCAGCTTGGCCCTTTCAGCTGACAGTACTGGAGGGTTAAAAAGCTTAGACATCCTTTGGCCTTTATCGTACTCTAGTAATTGCTTTTGCGNCGGTTCCTAAAGATGCGTTAAAATTTCTTTTTAATGCATTTAAATACCTATTCTTGTAAAAATTAATTGTACAATTCTTTTTTAATTATATTATTTAATATTTCAACATATTCATAGGTACTTTTTTTTTATTTTAAAGTAACCTCGTAATTAAAATAAGCATTATTAATTTTACTATATACATTTCTAAAATTTGGCGGCACAATTTAAGAAATTGGCGACATACAAAAGTGCCGCGGTTCATTGGTTGAGAAATACCGGGTTACAGGATCTAATTTATTTGTTATGATTTGAATTAATCGTACCAATAATCGACTGGCCGATCAAGCGATTTTAGTGTCCGGATATTTTTAATTAGGTTATCTAAAATTTGACGTACCGTAACTAAATTTTCTTGGTTCATATTTGGAAGATCCAGAATTGATTGTATGTGCTTGTTTATTATATGACGTTTATTAACATATCTCTCCATAAGCACGCTCCAGGCTATTTCATAATAAACATCAGCAATATCTAATGATGATACGATTTGAGAAGCATTTTCTACTAGGCATGATTTTAAATATTGCAGTTTTTGCACATTTGATAAATCGGCATTCGAATTAATTAACGAATTAAATGTATCGTAAAAGTCGTACCAGTTTTCAAGAAAATTCTGGTAGTTTTATAACTGGTAATCGGACATAACTGATTTTGGGAAAATTGATTGATATTGTTCGCAACTGGTGTTTGAAAAACCTGTTCTTACTTTCCTTTGAAGAAGTCGCTGAACATCACTTTCAATTTGAAAATATGTTGATTCAAAAAGTGTACGTTCCTGAAGAGATATTTCAGGATCTTTAGGCTCGTTTGGCAAGTCAATTTTTGTTTGAATATTATCAAATTTTTCCTATAATTCTTTAAATTCAGCTGTACGCGATTTTAATTGATGAAAATCGATGTCAATAATATCAATCGTACTTAAAATGTTTTGAAATCACGTGAGAGATCCTTTAATGATTCTTCATTTTGTTGTAAGTTGTTTTAATTCATTAGCCATTATGTTGAATTAAAGGATAATTGAAAGATAACAAAATAGGACGAATAGTAATGATTGGAGACTAACCTGGTAGTTTCGAAGTTGGCGTGCTGATTTGCAATTGCTGTAATTCTCTGCTGCTGTACACGACTATGTTGCGTAGTCTCGTCACTGCAGATCCTGAGAATAATGTACGATGTGTGAC
The DNA here is from genome assembly GCA_002278615.1 of Pogonus chalceus. Taxonomy (NCBI): domain Eukaryota; kingdom Metazoa; phylum Arthropoda; class Insecta; order Coleoptera; family Carabidae; genus Pogonus; species Pogonus chalceus. The sequence goes on along the minus strand of NEEE01008961.1, from coordinate 12,533 downwards.
TATATTATATGCTGTTTCATATCTGGCTCGAAGGACCTATGATACGTATGTTGATAGTATTCTAATTGATTAATAAATACTTGCACTTATTTTTAATAAATTGTTTATATACAAAAATAAGGACAAGCAACAACACGTAGACAATAATTAAATGTAAAATAATGTTTTAAAAGTGCTAAAATCACTTGATTGTTAAATAAACTTAATGTTTAAGACTAAATTGTTGAAAGTTATGAACAATACAATCCAACTGCAAAATTATACTGTGTTTTTCAATGAATGAAACTAAACTCTTTGTTAAGACTTCTGAAATTATACTCTCTTTTGAGACTTATGAGTTTTGTAGTATACTGCGTTTGTAACTGTTTTAACTATTCTGAGGGAAAAAACCATGAAATTAACTTTAAAATACATCTACAAAAGTAGGATACCAATCCAAGGTGATTTCGAACACACCCTGTTTGATTTTACACGCGGTACAAAAATTCCTAGAAGGCCCCAAAAATGCTGCTGAAAGCCATAAATGGGGAATTTTTGGGATAATCTGTTCTGTGATTTAGGCACGTTGACAAAATCATAAAATAAACATAAACAATATGTTACATATTTTAAACTAAAATAATTAAACAATAAAGCTGGAGTCAACATGTCTGAAATCAGAGAGTTTAAAATACATGTCTGAAAAACATGTATTATATTTATCTTGGAGAGCGTTGTTACTGACTGAACACCTAATTTATTTTATCACTCCCACTTAAGAATACACAGGATCTAAGTCAAAATGATGAAATCAATATAAAATTTTAGGATCAACAAGAATACACTTAATACGTGTTGTGTGAAAATTTCAGCGACCTAGTGTTCATAGTTTTTTTTATAAGAGGAGATTAAAAATAGGCAATTTAACATTGTAACAGCGTATCAGACCTCACACCTACTCATCTTTCAATCATAGACCATAAAAAAGACAGACCACTCAATGCCATTTTTTAGTACTAAGTTTTGGCCCTCATATAATGTTGGCATAATTCAAATATGTTGAGTGAAGGGATTTCAATTTTGAATTTCTCTTGATGCATTTTTCTATCAATGGTGCGGGGTAAGTGGTATTATTGTTCTTGATATGAACAAAAAAAAATACAATTTGTTAAATATTTATTATAAAAAAAACCTAAAACTATAAACACATAAATTAATACATAAATAACTATTTAAAAATGTAAACAATTATTAATAATAAGAAAAATTTTAAAATATACTACAAAAATCTTTTGCCATATAGTGAATTTCCTTATGTTTTAACATATTATCTATTTGATGAATAAAAAACTTTAAAACTATTTTAACAAGTATTTTATTACAGTCTACGGAAAAATTTTCTACATTAGTAGAACGAAAACAGGGTAATACAATATAATCTAATCTATATAATACATTATATTCTAAAAATATATTTTCCATGTTGTTTAGAATTTTATTCTTACCGTCATTTCGTAAAACTGAAATATTATGGTTAATGGTCCCTTTCACTGCAATCTTTAAAATCGTTGTACTCTCAGCGATCAAAAACTGTTGGCACAAATGACATCTTTGATTTAAATAATTTTGAGTCTATAGTCAGCCACATACGCCGTCTTATGTCCTATCATCAAATTAGTATTCTGCAGAGACAACGGCTATTTCAGGAACACATCGGGTAGTATTGTGAAATGGTATATTGGTATTTGTAAGCAGAATATCATATGATATAAGTAAGAATTCGTCATCATCTTTACAATTCGCATTTGAGCTGCATTTAAAGCTATTTTTAAAAACAACTCTTTTAAGTGCGCTCACGAATTGTGAAGTAGATTGCCTTGTGTTGCCTTCGCACAATCCTTTAGTAATAGTAAACATATTCTCGAAAGGATCTTGATTCAGTGTTTTCATAGTGAGATATTCAAAATCAAGGTCCTGTAGATAATGCCATAGATAGCGAACATTTCTAACAGTGATCATTAATAATTGCATAAACGGTGGTGGACTGACAATCTAACCATTGCCACAGGTACCGTATGCCATCGCTGTAACCATTAGGCCACGGCTAAGCTTATATGATGTGGCATGTGCAGNGAATTTTTTTCTCAAAATCTATTGAGTATTGCGTCGAATGGCTTTGTCAGAATATTATTCTAATGGTCTACTATATGCCTGATTTTTTATTTAAAAATCGGTGAGTCCGAGGTCAGAAGTTCCCCTTGTTAGTAATTTTGACTAGCAATATATACAGCGTTATGCGCACCATCCGTAGAAATTTTAAGCCTTAAGTATGGTGCACTCACCTTTTCCTTTACGATTTGCTACTGATTTGATGAGAGGCAGTTATGAGCAACTGATATATAGCTGGATGCTTAGGTTTCGTAAGAAAACTACGGAACGCATCTAATGCTAATCTCAGCGGAATTGATGACACTGTAGTACTATTGAGCATTAATTCAAATTTAACATTTAATATTAAACCATTAGATTCAGAAGCTTGGGTTACAATGTTTTGTACAGGGTTTAAATAAACTGAGAATGTTGATTTGTTGCATTGCGCTGCGATTTAGAGAATATCAGATTGCTTAGAAAACCTTGACGTTTCCAAATAAAAAAATACTGCAATAGACTCGGACGATGATATTTTATCATGTTTCAATGTCCTCTTCATTTACATCCTCAGTATTAAGAAATGAGTCATAAGCTACATTTTTAGAAAGTAATCCCATATTAAATTTAAACTGGGTACTTTCCATATCATCTTTCTTCTTCTGGAGATTAGCATGTTCTTCTTTTGAAAACAAAGGCCTTCTCTTGAACTCTGTTCGCTTCGCATTTAAATAACGTCGTTTTGTAGTTTTCGCCCTTTTATCAACATATTTTGTTGTGTGCACGCCTGGAGATAAAAGTCTTTTTTGCAACTTCCTAAATGTATCCTTCACCGATGATGGAACCAAATCGAAAATCTCCTGATGCCGTTTGAGAGTAGCATCGAGTCTTTGGGTAATGACTAGTCATTGTAGCATTCAGACTTTCATTAGCTTGTCTGGATGCACCAGCAGCAAAGCGTTCCACGTTATCTTCTAATTTATTGAATAAAGTTTTTATGTCTTCAAATAACTCAGAACTTTGAAAAACACCTTTTATAACTTGGTGCTCATAAGTTGAAGGATTTTTAGTATATCTGCACCAATCACCAATTACTTTGATTATTGAATGCATGGTTAGGAATGTTTCTTAAAGAATTTGCTATTTCTCTACTATTCCCTGAATTTTGAGAAATTACATAAGTAAAACAACGATCCAGATAAGATATTGCTTCATTTTTCAATTCTTTATGGGCTTCAGAATATTTATAAAGTCTGTGTAAGACACCTCGACTAGTAGGATTTTTATTCGATAATTTGATAACTTGTAATTTACTTGCTGCTCGAATAATCGTCATCGTCAGTTAAGATTCCTATTTTCATATTTAGATCTTTAAAAATTGTACTATTGGAAGTCGTAAAGCAGCAGCAAAAATTTTCCATAGCTTCCGCACTTCCGACAAAATTGAGTCTGCAGTCATGATTAGACTTAGAATGACCAAGGAAAAGGAAAAGTACACATAGAAATTTAACAGGACAGCACTTCACCTGACTTATTGTTATGCCGTCCGGTCCTGGTGATGAGATCTTCCATGATTTCATTGCGGCTAGTACTTCCTCCTCTGATATCACCTTATGTAAGTTCTTCATGGGCTGATTGATGGTTAGTTCATGATCAACAGGCGCAGGGGTCTCGAAGATTCCACGGTAAAGTGACTCTACGTCATTTATCGCGGGGGTGGTGTTTGCAGTTAGTATTGGTTAGCCTTCAATAATTTTGAGCTAGGTCTGACCTGTTCTTATTGTACAAGTCCTGGCACATTTTATACTCTTGAGACCCTCTTGTATTTAGATTTGAGGGGCTGTTTCGTCCATGTGTTAGTTGTTATTCCGTTTCTTGATATCCTTTTCCGCTTTAGTAGGAAAGCTGTCAGCAGCCAGTTGGTGATTTCCATATCTAATGCAGCTAGTGAACCGCTGAGTGCTGCGTGTAGGAGACCTTTCGAATATTTTTTGCTAGTCCTCCGGGCGGCGACAAGTACTTCAAGGAAGGCCTTATTTAGAAGTTCAAGTTCACTGGGCTAAACTCGGATGGCTGTTGACGTGCTTAAACTGTGTGTGTTGTGGTAAGAGCTGCTTAGGCTACGTCGTCTAAAGTTACTCTCTCGATTATGAGAGTGTTTTGTAGAGGATGCTTGAGCTTCTGTTGGTTGGGATTCTTTGTTATCCTCAACCGTGTGTTTTGAAGAAGGTGGCAGGGCTTCCGCTGACGACACCTTTCTCTTTTTAGAAACACTCTTATGAATAGAGGTGTGGGCAGATGGACTGGCAGGAGGGATGACTTTTTTTCACAAATTTTCTCCGAATGGATTACGGTTGTGCTGCCGGGGAAGAAGATGGTCGTCTTTAACAGGCACAATTGGAGGATTGTAAGGCTAAAGTTGTTGGTTGATGTTGATATTCGTATTCGTTACCTGTATGATGCGGTGTTGGTTTGATATCAAAGTGTGAATGGTTGCAAAGGTTCTTCAGAAATAATATTTAAGGCGGAGGCGCTTAAGAGTGTTGGTGATTGCCTGGGCTCTGTTACGAATCTTGAGGATGCTGGTGGCGACTTGGGTTTCGAAAGGTAACTAAACATTGCCTCCCTTTGATCCTTTTTCCTTTAATAAATAAGCCTGATACTCAGGCTTTTCCCTTCTGTGCCGGATCTGATGGAGCATCAGTCCGGTAACTTTTTCTATTTCTTTGTATCTTATTAGTTCTTTACGGTTTCTGGCCTCGATCGAAGCGATCTGGCCGAGCAAAGTGGTTTCAGGTGCCGGAAGTTTTTCCTCCAGATCCTTCCGGTAAGCTCCGTGGTTTCCTGCTTGTGTATCAGGCCTTGACAGGTTTGTTGCTGCTCCAGTTTCGTGGTGACAGCTCTCGAGGAGGAGACCCCAGGTGTTGACGTTGGGGTGTTTCTTCTATGCATTTCTGTCGAAACAAAGGTAGACACTTGTTTTGCAGAGTGCTCTTCTCATAGATGTTGGAATATGAAATAACCTCAGTATTATGGATTGGTATGCCTCCAACCTAGTCTACCGGCCGATACAGGAAGTGGTGCTTAGCCGACAGAAGAAACTTATAGCATGGGGGGTGGTTCGTCTGCTTATTTTAAGAGTTGCGCTCAAGTAGTCGCCCGTGGGCGGATATATGAAAAAATGAAGTAGTTGGTTACCAATACACCTATCAGTTTGAGCCGTACGAAGTGAGCGAAAGTGTAGAGTATCTCTTGGAACCTCATTGGTTACGAAGCGTCCTTGCATTTATAAGGTTCTGCAAGAGGGATACTTCGCAATTAAGGCGGAAGATGTCGGAATCTACGGTGTCCGAGTGTGTCCTCGAGACGCAAGGTTGAGAGCTAAGGTGTTCGTCCGTAATTTGACAGATTTTGGTTTCTTGAAAAGGTGTCCCAGAAGGCACGGCCTTAGGACTGGATTGCAGATTTCTTAGTTGTATACTTGGGGAGGAGATAGACGCACCTGGTGTACTGGTGCGGTTTTCTCTTCCTGATTGGTGTCGTAGAGCTTGAGGCTTTTTTAGGCGACGAGTGGGGCCGTTCAAGAGAAACGGCAGTAGATGGGGTAAGAGGAGTGCTCGGGCGATCAGCACGTGGTCTTTTTTGAGTCTAATTACGTTTTATAGCTATCGCTGTTAAGGTGAATGAGGAAAAACTAGGCCTCCTCTTTCCTGGCGTTGGTATATTTAGGGTTTGCTTCGGCAGGACCGGAAGTGTATGTAGTTTAGACGTGTCGAGCGGCGTTTTGTGACGGGAGGGGACGTTGATAAGAGAGATTCTTTTGGTAGGCTTGAGGGTTTGGGAATTTGCCCGGAAAGGTTTTAAGCGCGGATTCCTTGAGCTCTCTTCTTGCCTTCTCAAGTATTATTTTATAGCTATACTGCTCCCGAATATACCAGATCTGGTGCTTCATTATTTCGGTCGCCTCCACGAGCTCTTTGAATTCGATTCGCCCCTTTTTGCTGCGGGGCACAATTTTAGCAATTTTGGCCGCTATATCAGTTTTTGGGGCGGATAACTGTCCAACCAGCTGTTAGCGGTATGCCACTGAAAGGGCGCGACGCTTCTGCTGGCACACGGCGAGATAGCTGAGGAATGTAGCGAAACAACATACATTTGGACCGGCCTGTGTTTCTCAATCCTTCATATGTCTTGCCAACGATGATTTGAGACGATATTCTTTTCCGCATTCACTGAAAAATTGTGGAGAGGTTAAAGGGAGAGATTTGAAGTCGATTGAGTTTGTTGGGCCTGTGGAGTGCCAGAAGAAGTCTTGGCAACCTATTGGTAATGTTTTTGCAGGTCCAGATTCCGATGAGTTATTGCTTGCGCCCGTAACTCTGCAACCTGCACGAATATTAAACCGGGATGCTTTTCAATGGATACTTGACCCCGATAACTAAAAAAAGTAGGGGTCTTTTGGTTCTATGTAACAACCGACGCCGGCGTCGTTTAAGATATAGACGCCTCTTTATATCTTCTGAACTGCTGATCGTACAGAGCAGTACGATGTGCTGTTTGCTTTCTCATGGGCAGATCAATCGAATGAGAAGTCACTCTTGTTGTTTTGTTGACCTCTAAGTGATCTAACGGCGGCGTCGCGACGCAGAACGTTGGGATGTGTTCCAGAGGTCTTCAAAAGCCCGAAGCCGATGTTGTTGAGCGTCCTAGGATGTCTAAAATGGTGACAGTTGAAAAACGATGCTGGGCGTCACAACGCGTCGGCGTCAGGTGTCAGGCGTTTATTGTCTAGGTCAAGGGACCCCAAATCCACTGAGAAGTAAAAAACGCGGTGCCAGTGAGGCGTCAGATCGGCGAAAACTGAACCGAACTATTCTGCGTTCATAGTTACTCCCGCCGTTTACCCGCGCTTGCTTGAATTTATTCGCATGGGCATTCAGAGCACTGGGCAGAAATCACATTGTGTCAACGGTTTTTTTTTTTTTTGCAATTCTTGCATTATTTAAAAACTTTTTGTTTTTAAAAAAAGTGTCATATGCCATGTCACATTCTATTTTTAAATTAATATAAATCAAAAGCTCATTTTTTATTAATGACATACTTGCTCTGTTTCCTTTGCCTCGCCATTTCGAATTCGTAACTGAAGATATTCCTTATGTGAATCTCGAAGTGGCAAGAATTAAGAGAAGGAATGAAATAGTCTGATATAAATTAAGTTAGTTATTTCAAGTATTTTTTAAAATATCTTGCTATTTCTGGCCTGTGGTTCTGTCACTAAACTCACTACGATCGTTTACTTTTGCAGAGATTTCATTTAATATTATTATTTCACAGTAAAGTAAATTTAATTTATGGATTTTGCTAAGCCAATCGCTTTCATCAAAATCGAACCATTTATTAAAAATTCTTAAATATTTATTAGTAAATATTTAAAAAATCATTTTTATTTTATAACTTGATGTAGATATTTTTGCTTTTAAAAATTGCAACATTATTATGATTTCATAACTCAAAAAACAGTATTTTTTACGTTATTCTAGAGCCGATTTTAAAGTTGACGTAGTTTTATACATGTCTCAGACTGTGATATTATTACCTTAAAGTTGTTTAACAGCTTTATAAAAGTATGTAACAGATGGCTCGAGAAATTCAAAAAGATTTGAACTTTACTATTTTCGTCAGTTTCATTCATTATCAAAATAGTTTTATATGCGTAGGACACTCCTCCCTTAAACTAATAAAATAATTATTCAAAGCCTTTCAATTTAGAAGTATCTTGTTCACGCAAAGTAGCAAAGAAATTCAATTGGTACCAATATGTAGTTTCAGCTCATGCCATTCACCTTCAACAGCAGCAACACATTGTTTAAGGTCTTTTCTACGAACTGCGGATACAGAGAAATTTGGAACTACGTGTTCAATATTTTTATAAATATAATAGTGAATATTAAAATTCGTATTGGTATTGCCTGCGCCCAGATCAGATACTCTATCAAGGATATAGTTGTGTTGGGATAGTGATCTGTTTATAGCGTTAAACGTTCCATTTGCACATTTATCACAATTTTTATAAAAGTTAAATATTATGTTTTGTATCCAATTCTCAATACCAAAATATTATACAACTAATAGCCGGCTTCATAAAGGCGAATTAAATATTTTATCCTGGATTATAATTATAATCCAAGATTTTATATAAGATTGCGTTGCATAAAAATAAATATCTAGTATATAATCTCGGATTTCAAAATCTCGGATAATTTGTCATTTAATCTAGGATTATATGATTTTTGCGTTTCATAAAACAAAATCTCAGATTATATGGCAANTATATATTATACATTTCTTGTTTGTTATATGTTCCGTAATTCTCAGCAGTTGTTGTGTCGTGGAGAGCTTTGACCTGAATCCAAGTTGGAATTGTGGTATCAGGCTCAGTTCCTCCACTTCTTTCAGAATTCTGTTGTTGATGACTCTTTCAATTATTTTACTGGTAGCTGCAAGTAGGCTTATTGGTTTGTAGCTGTTGGTGTCATTGCTAGGTTTTCCTGGTTTTTGTATAACTATTATTAGGGCTTCCTTCCATTCTTCTGAATACTTCCCATATTTAAGAATGGCGTTTGTAATATTTGTTAGGGTTTTTATTTCTTCTTCAGGTAGGGTCTTGATGGCTGCATTTGTTATTCCATCTTTTACAGGAGCTTTTTTAACATTACGGCTCTTGACTATTTTTTGGATTTCGCCTATAGTGGTTTCCTTAATAGTTCCATTTGAATTATTTTCGAAGATTGTTGCATTTATTTGTCTATGGAATTCTTTGTATTTTAAATCTGATGGGTTGGGTTGGAAGGCTGTTTCGAATGTGTTTGCAAACTCTTCTGCAATTTCTTTTTTAGTGGTGATGATCCCTTTTGCAGTTTTAGTAGCTTGCCAAAGTGAGTTATCTTGTATATTTAGACTTTCCTGTTTTTTTTCCTAGTCTTCGTTATAGTGATCAGTTAGGAGTTGTTTGATTTCTGCAGTGATCTTATTAAGTTCAGTTTTCGTGTTCAGATGCAATGTTATTTTGTGCCCTTTGCATATCTGCTTTTTCATTGCAATTTTAACTCTTATTAAATTTGGTATAGTCATGTCCTTTATTTTCGCACGTTGGATAGTGGATTTGTTAATTGCTTGAATTACGTCAGCTTGTAGTTGATTAACCATTATATCGATGTCTTCTTCTTTGTCAACTATTACAGGCCTTATTACAATGCTATTTTGTAGGCTGTCCAGTTGGTAATTTTCGGAGTTTCATTGAGTTTTGCTGGTTGGTCTATGTTAATTTCAATTGCTGTATGGTCGGAAAGAAGGTCTTCTGTTGCTTCTATACTGTATGAACTTGTGATATTTTTGAGTAGCATTATGTTCAAAACAACAGTAGTTCCATTTCGTAAGTGTATGTGTGTTGGGCTTACAAGCTCTTCCACAGTAATGTGTTGGTTTTCGGCGACTCTGTGTAGTTGTTTACCTTTTTCATTTATTGTTGTAGAGTTCCACATCCTGTGTTTAGCGTTGTAGTCTCCAATTGCTAAGGTTGGTATATTATTACTGTACAGCTTTTTTGTATCTGAGTCTGGTATTGTTTTTTGTGGAGGTGAGTATATTGAATAAATATTAAGTGGTTCATTTCTTATTTTTAACTTTATTCCGGTATTTTCAATCTTTGCGCAGTCTTTACTTTCTAGAGGATCGTATTCAATTTCTTTGCGAATAAGTATTGCGGTTCCGCCGCCTTTATTTATGGGCCTATTATTTCTGTGTGTGTTGTAGTTCATAATGTTCAATGTAGTGAACTGTTTCTAGTGAGTTTCCCCAAGTAAGAGTATGTCTGGTTTGGTGGTTGATAAATACAGTTTTATTTGTTTTTTTTTTGTTGTCCACTGTTTGAGCGTTCCAGTATGTAATTTTAAGCTGAGTGTGATTCGTTTTTGTTTCTGGTTAAAAAGTTCTGATATTTTCTTGATCTGTTCTAAAAAGTCTATTTTTTGTTGTTGGTTTGCTTTTGTATTATTTAAGTTAATAAGCATTTTACCCAAGGTTTGTGCCAGGACCTCTTGTGGGTTCGTTGTTGTTTCCTCATCACAATGGGCGTTGGTTTTTGATTCTGCTCTTTTTGCCCAGATGTTTTCTGCTGTTTGTATTGGTTTTTGCTCATTTTCAGGATTGTTTTGGTTTTCCGGACACTTAATGTAAGTAGACAAATGTTCATTGCTACAGTTGGCGCATTTTGGTGGCGTTGTTCTTGGGTTTTGGCAGATGTGGGTAGAATGCTCATCTCCACATTTCATGCATCGGTGTTCTATGTAGCAATTTTTCTGCGCGTGTCCGAACATTTGACATTTATAGCATTGTATAATGTCAGTTCTAGTTTTCATAGTGTAAACAATTATTTTATTTGTAATATAGAGAGGTTGTTACAATAATTATTTAAGGTTGGTAGATAGGTTTTTGCTAAAGTGGGAAAGAAATATATTTTTTACTTACCGTCAAACTAGAAATTGAATTGAACACAATATTTTATATAAAAATATATATTAAAAATATGTTATTTTACAATACTTATGACGAACTTATAAACTAATACTTAAATAGTAAGATGTAATAACTTCTACATCTTGATTGGATAATACTTGTCGTTGCTGACTTCACACACGTTGTGCACTGGTTCTGTTATATAAATATAAAATAGTTTCATATATTTGTAAATAAAACAATTAATGTAAATGAGAAAAATGTTATAATTCAATAATTATTATTATTATAAGCACATCTTTTGTAATATTTTTATGATNATTGACAATTTTTTGACGTTTGACGATCTCAGCGCGGAGTGGCAGAATTTGGAACTAAATTTAAATAAGACGGCTAGGCAACTGGTTAAATGTTGTCGATCGAAGTCAGTTTCCTAGGCGTTTAATTGATAGGCCGTATATCATCCAGGAAGTTAATTAATTGGCGAATGGCTAATTAAGCTAGTTACTGCGACATTCAGGAAAGTGTTCGCAGCCATTTAATCTTATTTGCTGTATGTAGATAAGTTTTTTTCTCCCTTTTGGAAGAACGTTCTTGTTCTGTGTTTTATCATAGTCGTCCAATCGATCTCTTTTTGATTCATCTATTTAAAATTTGCACATCATACTAACCACTCCGTTTTTATATTTTGGTATTGTTGTATGCACTTTTGAATCGGTGTTTAGTAGTTTGTATATTAAATAGACATTCAACTTGGTAATGTCAGGAATATGATAAAAAAATCGACTCGTCCACTGAACTGATTTCTTTCTTATTTGGTTATAACTCAAAAGACCATCCGCCACGAAATGTTCTTGTCCTTCGATGTTTCACAGTATATTAATTCTTCTCTTATTATATTTATTATGCGTTCATCATTTAAAGGAAGAACTGGTGGTCCACCACCAGTTTTGATTAAGCTAGTTTTAACGGTCGCTGCTTAATTTTTTTAATTTTGTAGGCCTTTTCATGTTTTTAACAAAACAATATTTTATTTATTATAGGTAAATTCTACCCTTTTCCATTTTGCAGTTATCTTAACCACGCAATTATTTAAGCGCGTGGCAAATACTTTTCACAGAGTCTATGCAATAAACTCATTTATTTTTTATCTGCACTTAAAATTTCCTTACGAGAAAATAACGAATCTTTTGCCATAAATTCCATGATACAAATCTTTTGTGCAGAGGTCCGTGTCTAAATAATTTTCACTTTTATTCATATATTTATCCATTGTTATTGTACTTATTGAAGACTTTCTTAAAGTTTTTACTTGAAAAATGAAACAACATAAAATGCAGGCCAGACAGTCATTCATCTTCTAGACGATGCTGCATTTGAAGTACATCAACAATTACTTACTCCTTATACTTCATTTTCATGCTGGTGTTACAGGCGTAATAAGCGTGGTACGAAATTTGAACTGTTGAATTTCATTATAGCGCCAGATGCATGGTAAGTGCGATAAGTGCGAGTATTTGACAGTTGCACTAGTTCGAATAATGCTGCAGAAATTTGTGGAAACATGGAAAATATATTATTTCGATTAAGGTTTTGTTCGTTGGCAATGAAATATATGCAATGTAAAAATGAATAAAACAATGTAAATTTCTAAAATTAGTAATAAAAAATGACGTACAGTATTATCCAATCCTATTGAAAATATTATTAAATGATGTTAAAATAAAGTTAACTAAGTCAGTAGAAACGAAGAGATTTTTAATAAAACGTATTTAATTTCAAAATGGTATATAGATGCAACTGTACTGTATATGTACATACGCGGAGAAGCTTTTGTGGTAAAAGCAACCAGAGTATTGTAAAAGTTTGCTAGTTATTCTTCAATGATGTCA
>NEEE01011200.1:74193-86313 GCA_002278615.1 Pogonus chalceus | reverse complement strand
TATATATATATATATATATATATATATATATATATATATATATATATATATATATGTAATATTTTAAATTTGAACTGCAGGTGAAGTCAATGCTATAGCACAAATAATAGGAAAAGAAGTAACTCGTGATGATATTAGATATATGCGAATAGAAAAACTTGCTGCTGATTTCAAATTAACAAATTCAAGATTTCGAGTACGTGATATCATAAATTCTGGAAATATTATTGGTAAGTAGATAGAGATTTATAAATATATAAAGAGATTGGAAACGGCATTTTAAAAATTAGTGGTTATCCGATAATATGATAAATTTTATATTGCAGATAACTAAGATTTAATAGTTATTATTATAAAAGTATATTCCAATTTTTTCAACCTTTAGGTAAAATTCAGTGAGAATACATGATGTCAAAATCTACTTCCAACTCGATCAAGTTTTTATAATTATACCATAATAAAAATAATGAATTATATAAATGTAATTTTGCTCGGAATCTAAAATACTAAAACTTTTGATATTTTACCTATATCATAATAATACATAATGCCCTCGACATCGAATATAAAAAAGAAAGAATAAAAAATTACTATTACATAATAAAAACACAACAAATAATAAATAAAACAATTATGCTCCAATATCGAAAATGTAGAACAGTGCAAAAGCAATATCTAAATAATTCACCATATATTATTACTTGGCATTTTTGCATTTAAAATATTTCAAATTCCAAACAGATAAAGAAAGTATAATTTGTTTTTAAAAAACGTAAAGCTGAAACACAAATAAATAGAACTATTTCAAATTCCTTTCAACAAATTCGAATGCAAAATAAAATAAAGTAATTGAGAATCATCATTTTAATACTTAAGTTACTTGAAGGTAAATTACATAAAATAAGCCTGGGAGTGAATAAATATGCTTAATTATAAGTTCACTGGATTTCATAAATTTGAAAAGTAAATTTTCTTAAACTAATATGTCGTTTTTTGGTAATTTATCTTTAAATTTCTTCAATCAATAATTTATTTTTAATTAAATTTAGAGGATTTGGACTGATTAAAAATAATATTTATTTTCAACATTATATATGTGTTTTTTTAAATTTATTTTGTTTTTAACTTATTTAATATATTTTTTTTGTTTGCTGTTTAAAAATTTAATCAATTATATATCTACCAATTTAATCCAAAATTTTGCTAAATACAGACTTGGCTTTCTATTATTCTTATTAATAACATTATTGTTTAGAGGATTATTTAAAACTGTTAATAGTTTAAGAGATTTTATGTATTTTTATCTATTAAATATGCATTTTTCGTCTGTATTATTGCAACAGTTCTTAAAGTTTAATCAAATATATTGTTTAATTAAAAATTATGTTCATGTAACTTTTTGTTAAAGTTATTTGATTTACATGTTTTTATTAGTACAATAAATTTTAAAAAAATAATTCCATTCCTTTATTATTAATTTATGTGATTTCAATTGCAATGTAACCAAAATCAGAGTAAAATATTGACTTAAAAACTAAACATTTATATAGTGGGATTTAACATTAAGTTCAAATATAATTTGTTATGTTTTTTATAAAATAATTAACAATTAAAAATCAAGTATATATTCAATCCAGTGCATAAAATGTGAATAAATATGTATTGGACAGACTAAAAAAAGAGTAAAAAAGATACAAAGGACACGATTATAATGGTTAATATAAAAAAAAAAAATTATATCAGCTTTAAACAACCATAATAATGAAACTATTCACCAATTTAATATACAAGATATAAATCTTCTTTTATATTGTAATTTCCATGAATAGACATGAAGACTACCTACTTAATTTTGATTTAACCCCTCTAGATAATCCTCTACTAAAATTTATTAAACTTCTTGCTGCAACACATTGATATTAATTTTCCAGTTGTCAAAGATCTTGAAATTGTTCTTTCTTATTTAAATTGCATATTAATAAAAATTCATATTCTTCTGTCATTGTAAAAAAACAATCATATCAAACATGATTTTTTTAAAATTATTATTCCAATTCTACAATAACTGTTAAATTTGTTGGTGATTATTTGAATGAGAATTTAAATTCCTAGGGTACATAAAAATAAAAATAAATGTTCTTGCAACTAATAGCGTGAATAATGGGTTGCATACAAGGTTTCCCACAACTAAAATAAACTAAAATATATATACATGAAAAATTAATTCTCACAATAAATCAGTTTTACTGTTAATGAAATAATCTGTAATATTTTATGTGTGGCAAAAGATTATAAAGTGCAGAAAAAGGCAAACATTTATCAACATTAAATCGGCAATGTATTATTTTTTATACTATAGAATTTGATTAAAAAACTGTATTTATATTGAGAAAAAAATAATATAAGAATAAAAACTTATTTTTTTTAATCAAGATTTTTAAAAATATATAAAAAATAACGATATTTCAGCCATACAAGCTGAAAACAAAAAAAAATTTATATAAAATTATTGACCTTGATAATTAATATTGCGTATTACCAAATAACTAAAAACCAAAGAACTTAGTATCAAGTCTAAAATGAGAAATTAAAAACCCGTAAATTCTTGTGAAGTCAAGTTTATTTCTTCTAAAAAATCATCAATAAATATCCGTCTACTAAAAAATTACAATATGGATAATTATCTTAAGAATATAGATAATAAATAAACTTATTGTTTTACACCATAAAGCACTTATAAGTTAATATTTTTACAGGCAAAAAAAAAACAATATCAAATTTAATGAAAATATTGAAAGTTTGCTTATTTTCTTATTTCTCAGATTATTCTATTCAATTTAAAGAATTTTGAGAACATAAAGAAAAATTTGTCTTTTTTCTAGAAAAAATAATAACTATATAAAATCCTGTTTGCGTTTATTAACTTTAGTGTTATTAAGATGTTGAAATACAAGAATAACTCTTAATACACATGTAACTAAATTTGTTAATAGTTTTTGCTAATTTACCGTCGTCAACGAAATAACTGTCTGTAAAAATAAAATATTTAAAAAATTTAAGATAAAAATTTATTTGAAAATGAAAATAAAATATTAAGTAATTCAAATATGTTTAAACTATTTGAGTACAAACCAATTTGAAAAAATAATTTACATACGAATGTATAAAATTAAATATTTATGTACATAAGTTAGCTGTTTCTAGAAGCACAAAATTAATACTATTTGCTTTCACTAACATTTAAAGAGAAATCACCGATTTTTATGTAAAAAATTAGGCATATAGCAGTTTATTAGTAAAACATTTTGACAAATTTATTCAACGCAATACTCAAAGGATAAGAGAAAAGAATGCTGGAAGATTGGATTTATACAATTTCTTGTCAATGTAACAAACAGTATATTGAGAAAACTTGTAGACTATTATCTACAAGGGTAAATGAATACAAGAAGAAAGTAAGTAGGGGTGAAACTTGAAAGTTCCAAAGTCGCCGAACATGCTTGGGAAAATCATCATCATTTCCAATGGGAAAAGCCTAGAGTTTTACACAAAGAGAGCAATAAATTTAAAAGAAAATTTATAAAATCGGCATATATTTCTTTAAACAAAAACAGTATAAGCCAAATAAATCTCGATATACCACCAGTTTGGGTAAACTTACTCAAAAGAGACGATTATAGTATTAAGGATATGCCGACCAATCAAAACCTTACATGCGCTTCTACCCTTTTCACTATCCAATAAGGTGACTAGTTTCTCTGCCATTAGGTCTCGCAACTGATGACGGCAACAGAGTGAGTTCTCGAATCGTTTTGCAATTAATAAAAATTAGGATAACTTTGTTCCTATAATTTTTATTTTATTGGAACTGATAGTGAATAAAGTCCTATTAAAAGTATCTAGTAAGCTTAATCGTGGCTTGGCAGTTATGGGAACAGCATATGATACTTTGGTCGCAGGTTCGATTGTTTGTTGATGCTTTAATTTTTTATATTTTTTATATTTATGTTTTACTAGTAATTTATACATAGAGATATAATATAGAAGACATATACATAAAATCTAGAATTTTCTAGCAATTGTATTCAATAAATATATAGTTTTTTAATAATTTTTTTAGAACTGATTATTTTCGATAAAAAATTAAATGAAACTTAGTTATTACCTTCAATTAATTATTATTGTGTTTACATGTTAATTGTGCATATTTTTAAATGAATATCTTATTATATTTTTTTTATATTAACAAACATATTAATAAAAATTACAAGTAAAAAACATATAAATATAAAATAAAATTGTAATTACTAACACGAACCGAATCTACGACCACAGGTATCGTATGCTGTTACCGTAACCGCAAAGCCATTATTCAGCTTATATAATGTGGAAATTCGGGAATTTTTTGCTCAAAACCTATTGCGTATTGCGTGAAATGTCTTTTTCAGAATATTATTCTAATGGTTTACTATATGCCTGATTTTTTAATTTCATTATTCTAATTCTGCTTAAAATTGAATGTAATACATCTTGAAATATTGCATTCAGTTATTTGTTTGATATTTATTTATATTTGTCTTGTTAAGAAAGGATATACGAGTTATATTTTTACACAACTACAACATTTCATAAAAATTCATTTCTTTATTACTTAATTTATCATTATTTAAATTTATACTAATAGCATGAAATTAATAGTTAGGATAAAATGTAATGCCATTTATATTATGGAAGAATCCTTTCAGTCAGTCGAAAGTACAGTTTGTATATGTAGTTTGAATTTTCATAGTCGAAATTAATAGAATAAAATATATCAGAATATACAGGTCATTTAAATAATTATTTTAATCATTAACTATTTTGTTTTTGTAATAGTATAACTACCTTTCCCAGTATATCAAAGATAAATTCATTCAAATTAAATTAAATATAGGAAATTAACCAGTACTATTTCACAGAAACACTTAAATATAATTTTTTTAATATGTAAAACTAAAATAACAATTATTGATTTAGCATAATTGTTACCATTGTACATCAAGATAAATTTATATATATATTTGGATAAGTTTTAAGAATGTGCTCAAACGACTCAATATTCGCAACAATTTTTTCAAAGATTTTATATTTTCAATTAGTCGTGCGTAATATTGATTCTTATGTGGTTATGTTCAAATTAGTAGAAATTTTAAAATAAATTAGCTAATACTCTTGATTTCTTTGCATAATTAAAATATAACTCAAGTACGCAGTTTCAGTTTGCTGCAAGTAAGCTATCATACTATATTAAATACAATACCTACCTGTATAAGAATGAACTAGTTCTATCACAAAAATTTTGGTCAAACTAATGTCCATTATCTTGCCAAAGACAAAAATACACTATTTCGAAAAAAAAAAACACTGCTTATATACTTGACAAAATCATTAGCTCCATAAACTCATAAAACTTAAATATTCAAAATCATTTTTATCACACTAGGTAAATTATTATAAATTCAAAATATGCAATTACCAAAAATTAAACATAACCATACTTGATTATCACAATGAAGTAAATTTTTAAATAAAATTATTTTATTTAATTGAAATTAGCTGCTACAAAAATTATATTCAAAAGTAATATTTTAACAATAAAATAAAAAGCTTATAATATTGATAAGTTAACAGAATAATTTAAACTCTTAAATAAGTAAACAATACAGTTTTCAGCAACAGATAAGTAAATTATTTCTACATAACTGAAATACGAATCTTTCTAATGCCATATTTAACATAGAAACAATTAATGTTAAAATAAGTTACGTAAAAGAATTTCAAATCGAACAATATTTTTACGAGTTTCTTTCTAATATGTAGTTTATAATAATAACTATCAAATAATAAACATATATTTCCATAAAATATATCTCCATCATTGAAAGGTACATTTAAATTTACGCTTCACTTAACTACTCACCGTAGTTGTATCGTTAATGATTAAGTTAAAAATTTATAAATAAAATATAAACTTGCCTAAAAATAATAAATTTATTCCAAATATACCTTTTAGTTTATATATTTTATTAATTACTTATTTATTTATTTTGCAGGAGAAGCAATGAACCGTTTCTTAAACAACAACGCTAATGAAATTATAGAAGAAATGAAACCTGCAGCAGCCTCAGCAATTGCTCGCCATTTTAAAGCATTTTTAAATAATGCATTTTTAAAAATTCCATTACAAGTATGGTTACCGGATGCTTAGTTTTAAAATTATAAACAATTACCAAATTTATTTTTGTATTAATTTAATTTTTTCACATATATATTAATTTTTCTAAATAAAATCTAAAAACTACTTATTGCTTATTTAAAATTATAACAAATCCCAACATTACTTATAGATATAGTAAGGAGCATTAAATTGGCTTATAACTATTAATTGGTAAATAGTCTGGTTAATAAAGAATGAACATGCACACAAATTTAGTAGAGGCAGATTGCTAAAGTTAGTTCTAAAGAGATAACCAAAACAAAAAGAAAAAAGAAAAGACCAAAGAAGAAATAGATGAAAAAGATAACGAACAGATGGAAGTGGCGAGAGAAATGCGCATATAGAAGAATGGCTGAAGTGAGGTTGCAAAATTGAAATAAATTCGATCTGGGGTAAAATTGCAATGAAATAATATGTATTAAATTGTTTTTTGTCATATGTTATTCATAGTTTGTGAAGAAAATTAATTTTAAATAATAAATACCTTGGTACATTGTAACAATCAATTAACATTACTATAGTTATTACTTTTCTAAAATTATAAACATTAATTATTTTTTAAAGTCTTAAGTATTTCAAATCTTAATTTAACTTTATTTATAATAAATTTTCATACATTTTCGGAATAATTAATGTGTATGAGCTCATTACAAGAAGCCTACAAATATTAAACTGATAAGGAAGTGAAAAAATAAGAGCTTTAATTTTTCATCCTTTAGAATAAGTTAATATAAGTAAATTTGTAAACAACCTTAATAGTTTTAATAGTAATATTTTTTTTATATTTTACAACATAGTGTTAGATGAAGTAGCCAAGCAAGATTCCTCCCAACACTTAACTTGTCACGAAGCTTGTGATATTTTGATAAAATTCGATATTTTGTTGCTTTTAACTTGCCAGTAATTCATTTAAAACTTAAGTAATGATTAAATATTATAATCAATAGTAGGATATCATCAAATTGACATGAATTTTATCTTAGTGTGAAATATATTTATTTACTAATAAAAGATAAAAAATCTGCAATAAATCTTTATTCTACCTGAATAAATAAATTAACTTCATCTTCAATAATCTGCAAAAATTCTGAGAACAACTTTATAGAAAATGAATAAAATTATAACTTACACTAAATTAAAAAAAAGTTAATAAAATTAAAAATAAATCAAAATTTATTAGAATAATAAATTAAAACAGATTTAAATAAAAATCATTTCAACAAAAGAAAGTAATTATCAAAGTATTGGAGACAGCTAAATCAGAACTGGTAATGCTATAAATTATTAAGTAGAACTTTATAACCTAAGGAACAAGCAAAACCAGGCCTGCGACACTCAATATTCAGTTTCAATGACCTTGAGCCGTAGTTGGTTGTGCCGGTGTAGAGTGAAATATTTAACTTTATGTCTATTAGTGTAGCAGTGTCGTGTTTTGATGAATGTCAACATAACCAAATATTTTATACTTGTACTTGGACATATGTGTTTTAAAACGAATGAACATCTAAATTAATTTTTTTCTATTGCATTTGACTATATTACAGCTGTGTTTATTTTTTTCAAAAAAATATATTTATGTATAAAATTAACTTTGTTCATTTAAATTTACTGCAAAAAGGTATGTACATTTATATTTTGCTTTTATATTTACTACAAAAATTTAAATTTAACCATTATTGTATGTTTATTAGGATCATTAAATAAATGAAAATTATAAGGTCGGACTTTCTTGCGTCATGGAAAACTGCGAAAAGTATTTTATTCTCCATAAGGATAGATCTTTATTCCATTTTTCAAAAAATTCAGACAGGTACGTTTAATATAAAAGGTATTTAATAATTTTATTTATATGTTTTAATCTTCTAGATGAAAAGCATGGGTAGAAGTATGCTGTAAAATAGTTTATTGGATGAATATCTCTTGTCTCTATATAAAAGTCACTGAGTATGCAGTAATTCTTTTAAAGAATATATGAATAGCAAAAATTAAAAATATATGAAAAAAACATTTGAAATTTAATGTAATTCCAATACCGATCGAAAGGCCTGACAAACGAAAATATACAGTTGTAGGATTTGATGATAATGAGATTTCTAAACGTCTAGAATATAAATCTAATGTTGTTTAAATTATGATCCGAAGTTCATTTGCCAAATGAAAACAATCAGTTGTGGACTCTTTTTTCAATGCAAGTTTTGAAGAAAAATAAACTTTTACTGCTACTTCTGAATGCATTATCAATGCAAAAATGTTGGTCTAATTGGTCATAATTGCCGTGAATAACATTGGATCTAACTTTATATTTTTTTGTATGTAAGGTTTCAGTGGTAGGCACCTGATGAAATATTATGAAGATAATTAAATTTAACAGTTAACATCCCTATGAATAAATTCTGTACCTCTTTTTTAATGTTAGCTTATGAAAACAGAACATTTTGTAATATAATATATTCCTGATAATGACCGAGAGGTCAGAACGTACGTAGAATTAATAAATAATTTGTGAAACAAAATAATCAAGTGTTTAATTTAATTTATATTTATATTTTTTGTACAATTTTTTAAACTCTGGGCTTGCGAACTGGTTTTCTGATTCTGAAAAAGTTTAAACATCATTTAATGATTTAGATATAGATAACATAATTATTATTATTCAGGTCAATCAATGTGAAATAAATATGTAATTGCTCTACATGATTAGGATTATAGAGTAATTTATTTACCATAATAAAATGTAATTCGATGTATTTATATATATTTGATAAAGAAATGCCTTTTTAATTATACTTGTGATATTTGCATAAGGTTTCCCAAGCAATATGAAAAACTAGATAATTCAATTATTTACTGTCATTTGAAAGTAATGTCACGTTTGGAAAAATATTTTTACGTAAATTTTATAAGCTTTCCTAGCAATAAAATGTACAAAATTTAATTAATTTATGTTAAATTATAAATGTTAATCATCTGTGCGATATTTTTTCAAAACATTTTTTGTTGAAACTTTTTGCATTTATAACTAAAGCTTAAAATATAAAAAAAAAAATATGTTTTATTCTTTTATGTGCTTTCTTCTGTAATTGATATTTTGAAGAAAAAAAAAACTAATCTCATTTAAATTAAAATAATTCTTAAGAATATTATCCATAATTGTAATTTTAATGTTAAAAAATGTTTCCTTTTCCGTTATTTCTTAATTTTCCTGTACATGTCAATCATGCAATAAATCATGACAAAATTTATAAAATTGAATGAGAAAGTACCAACCAGAGCTTATTGAGATAATATAATATAAAAGTAATGAGTTGCCTTTTAATTAATAAACATAGAGAACATAGCAACCGAAAATTCCAGTGTTTTAATATGACGGGAAAATACGAAGTGCTGTGATTGCTGATTCCAGCATGGAACAAGAAATACAATTTTTTTTACAAATTTTCATTACATTATACCTAATTTATTTTATTTTTTTGTAGTGATAATAATTATGATTTAGAAATTGTAATATAATGCAATCATAACACGTAAGATGCATAGTACATTTTCAATTTGTTTGGTTAGAACCAATTGTTTGTAAACAAACGACAAAGTGACATCTACTTAACATCACAAAAAATTTAAACTAATGAAACTCCGCCTATAATTTCTGTAAAGAATATCCAACTACACTGTGAAAATTCAGGAGATCACAACCTACAACCAACTCGAGGTCATTCAAACGATATTTTTAGAGAGTGATGTTAAACCATTTGATTTGATAAGTGGGAGAAGGATAGGAAACCAAGTGTCGTTACTGGTTTTTCTTTACTGTGGCAAAACTAATAAAAATCAATATGGTAATAAAAGTTGCAAGATAAATTTGGGCTTAGGATGAACTAAAGTACACAAGAATAGTCATAATAAAATATAAAAGATCAAGGTAAACGAAAACAGCTTGCAGAAATCGAATGCTACTTGGAAAATTAAATTGATATTAAAGAAGAAACTAAGAAAAAGATTGAAAGTAGAATTTATGAATTTAGTAATGAATTTTATGCAATAACAAAACACTGGTCATCGATTATATTATTTCAAAACTAAATTAAAATTGTTTAGAGTAAACATCAAAAAGATACTAATTTATGAAGTCCTAACATTGTTCATAAGCAACACGAACATTGAAATTTATAAATTTATCTTACAAGAATTAAAATAATAAAAATAGTAAGTGAAACAAACGAACAAGAACAGGATAGTAAAAATTTTAATGAAAATAATGCGCATGTTTAACAACTTTTTTAAACTATTTTCGAAAATGACTAGGAAGAAGAAGAAAAGACTTACTTATTACAAGTATTAATAAACAGCATACATTATCCTACAATTATAAACCACTTTTTTAAGACAGTGAAATTTTGTATATTATTAATTATTTTATTATATACATTTATTANCATTATAATATATATATATATATATATATATATATATATATATATATATATATATATATGCGCTAATTTAACAGAAACATAACGTTAAGCGTTGTGCGTTAAGTATTAGTTTTTTGACTACTGTAGATTTTTTTAATCCCTTCCTAAAAAAAGATTGCTGGACGACACGTCTACATATGTGGGAATTGCCTTGAACTATAATAAACTTACTTTTTTTAATTCACTAGCATTTCTATACTACAGTTAAAAAAAGACATCGGAATAAAAATTAATTCTAACGTGAATTCTTCATCTTATCATATTAATCGCTTTAATATAATAAAACTTATATTATAAAGTTCTACTTTTTGTAAGTGAAATATTAATAAATATCTGATAAACACATAACGAAATGGTAAGACAATTTAAAAAAAATAACTTACGCATGCTAAGCTACCGACGCTACGAATGCCCATGAAACAATATTATGGCGCTTATCGCCGTAGTTACAAATTTACGGAATTGTGTTAACGGAACGAAACTTAACGGTAGCTAATATAAGAAGTCTGTTAATAACTTTATTATTAAATCATTGCTTTTAATTAACGATTAACGGAATAACGATAAAAAATATACAATGCTTATAAGTTTGTTTTTTTTTTAAATTTAATTATTTCAGTTTTGTTTATATTAATGTATCTCTTTTCATCCTTTTATTATAATTTTCATAACGAATATATCCATAAGTTAATTTTGAGAAATTCATAGTAATTTTTTATAAATTATCTATATATTGACAATTTTAAATATTTATATATTATTTTACAAGCACATTAAAACAATGCTATCTTAGAATTGGATATCTAACATATGCAATATTAATGTCTAAAAAGGATACCTATCATTAATTCCTATATATATATTTAGGGATGTAACGGAGGTGGTTATATCGGAACCGGAATCGGAGTCGGCGTCGGAGGTGGTGTCACAGGTGGTGGCAGTAGGGATATGTTTTAAGTAGTGATGTGCCGGATATCCGTATCCGTATCCGCGGATATCTGAGGAAGAAGAAAGATCTGTATCCGTATCTGTATCCGTTAATTTTTAGCGGATCATGAACGGATCTTTTACATTATTAAATTTTATTACAAATTCGAAATTCTAAATATAGGTGATTAGGTAGCAGTAAAATATACTATTAAATTTCACTTTAAATGTTTTTTATTTCTTAAAATCACATATTTGGCACATTTATATTGCAAAAATGTCTCTAAAGCAAAGCGTAAACTGTCGGTTAAAGGTTATGCGCACTGGACACCGATTGAGTAACTATTTGTTACCAAGAAAATTGAGATCCGTATCCGTATCCGTATTCGCGGATCTAGACATTAATGATCCGTATTCGTATCCGTATCCGCGGATTTCTATTTTTAACGATCCGGCACATCACTA